>BJCG01003975.1:0-41088 GCA_005406145.1 Prunus yedoensis | reverse complement strand
TAAGTAAATGGACAACGTTTAAAGCCATTCTATGAGGGAATTTCAGCTGGCATTCAAGCAGGCCATGTGGTGGATCAACTTCCCTTTGTACCATCAACTTAGCTGATTACATAATGTCTTGCCAAGACATTAACTAAGGCGCTTCTTGGGAGGCAACCCATGTGTTCAAGAAGAGAGGTGCTTGGTAGCGGTCGACCTAATCGCATCAAGGGGGAGTTTCTCTAAACCTTCTTCTTAACTTTTCCCCTTATCATTTACATGTTCTCAATCATCTTCACTTTGCTTTAACATTGAGGACAATGTTCAATTAAGGTCTGGGGGGGGAGGTTTTCAATTTTCAATTTTCTCATCCATTTGTGTTTTCAATTTTTGTTCTCTTGTCACTTTTTTTAGAATGTCATACAATCAATACTATGGAGCTGCTATTTGAGGTTTTCATATCAGAATTGTGCACTTCACAAAGCTTTTGCTCTTAGAATTCTGGTGGCTAAAGTACCATGCTCAAATTTGAAGGAGAATAGTGGAGACTACCCTAGTGAGCTATATCGAGCCTAATTGCTTTCTTGAGAGGGTTTAAAGTGTTTCTACTTCTCATCTCTACTCATTTTCTTCATTTCACTCTAAATGATCTCATTGTTCCATTTTGATTGAATACTAAGGATGATTTCTCTCTTTTGCAGATATCATGTGCTTGCTCTCACCCATGAATGAACTCATTGAAGTGATGCTAGGCTATGTGTGCATAACCATTCTTTGTGCTTTCTTTTCACTCTACCCATTTGTGTGTTCCATTAGCTCTCTTGCAGCCAAACACTTCAAGCCTTCTTCTTCTATCACCCTCATCATTTTCCCTACCTTTGTATCTCAATCTGAGATATTTAACCATTGCAGCCATACCCTAGCTTAGAAATATACCAAGGTGTGCCAAGATCACGTTTGAGGCAAGGAAGTTGCTGCCATGTACCTAAATAAAAATTGGTATGCATCTGTGCAATGAAGTTAAAGAAGAAGCGATCAAATCAGCAAATAAGAAAGATAAAGAGAAAGTGTTTCGATTTGATCTAAGTGTGAAAAATAAAGTCTGTGCCAGGTGATACCATGAAGTTTGCAGCCATGCCATTCTAAACCAATGATACCTTGCAGATCAAAGAAGAATGCAACCTTGGTATGTTCTTAAGTTACTTGTTTTTCCTTCCAATTCTTCCATTTCCCCTAACCTTAGCCTTTCATTACAACCTTGTAAAAGACCTAGCTGATCTTTGAGGATGTATTCATGGTTGCTGTAAGTATGTGTGTATCTCTATTCTTAGTATTTGATTCCTTTCATGAGATCTAACCAAACTTGTGCTTCTATTTCTTACACTCATTTATGCTTTCTTGAGAGAATTAAACCATAGGTTCTGAGTGATTGAGTGTTATCTGTGAGAATTAGAGTCGAAGCATGTTCTCTATTCAAGGTTTGAGTGTGCTTGCTTTGAAGCCGTGTGCCTTTGAGCTATAGCTTCCACTTTACACACTGATTGATCACCTATCTTGGCAACTCTATGGTATTGGAGGTATGACGAAAGTTTTCTTTCATTTTCATTAGTTGATTTCAAAGTTTTACTAATCACTTTGTTTTGTAGAGTCAGTAGAGCGTTTGTGGGTATCGTTTCTGTTAAACCCTCAGGAGACACAACTCCTCCTACTAGGGATGCCTAGAGGTTTAAAGGCTTGTTGCATATGCTCAATGCAATCGAGTTACCTGCGGAAGTGGTTTAGTTAACTTCTTGTTTTGTTTTTAACTTTGTTTTGTGTTGTTTTGCTCGAGGACTAGCAAAATCTAGGTCTGGGGGTATTTGATCAGTTCATAATTGTATATCATTTTGTACCTCTCTAGCTTATTTTGGTTATGTTATTGAGTTAAACTTGTGCTTTTAATCCCTTTTCTGTTTGTCATTCAGTTCATTGGGCCTTAGGTAGCAATGGTGGCTTTGGATAAGAAGAGTTGCAAAGGGGTGCAAAAACGAGCAGACTGAGTTAGCAATTCATTTCGGACTTATCTTTTTCATCTGAGCTTGGATTGGGCCAAATCACTTGTGGTTGGAAAGAGGAGATTCTGAACTGCAGGATGGACTACTCAAACATATCAATTGATGAAGCCAAGCCCAATCCGTGAGCCCATCAAATTGCACACCATGCTCAGGTTTGCAGCTGCCAACTGTTTTCCAGCAACCAAAAGAAAACCCATGTGAAGAAAGCTGGAGGTGCAGCAGCAAAAGAAGTATGGGATGAAAGTGATTCCAACCACACTACCATAGACAAGATGAAGTGAGAGTTATGGGTTGTATTAAAGGAGGAATGGTGGTGTTGGAATTCATCATGATGTTCCTCCCTCTTAGCCCTATAAATAGAGAAGTCCACAACCCCAAACACCATCAACCCCCACACAATTCACTTCAGCCATCCTCCACACTTCCATCATTCCATCAACACATCCAGAAATCATCCTCATACATTCCCACAACCCCAAACACTCCAGCAATCAACCCAATACTCTAAACTGCCCAAAATCACCAAAACAGCTCCAGAAAACCTCCCTTCCATTTCCCTACGAATTTCCTCTTTCTCAATCACCACTCACCCAAACTCATCCCAAATCACCTCCAAATCCTTCATACATCCTTCTAGACGTGGAGAAGCTCTTGAAGAAGCACTGGACACCACAAGATCTTCAGAAAGGGTTTTTCTACTCTTATGGCATTCATCATGTTTTCCCATTTCTGTTTTAGTTTCTTTTCCATTATGAGTAGCTAAATCCATAACTAGGGCTTCGATGTAACCTAACATGAATATTCTGGGTTTATAAGTTTGGAGTTTCAAGTTTGATTCATGATTCATGTTCTTATTCATTATGCTTATAAGTTAACATGCTTGTTTGAATGATTGATCACCATTAGAACTTGTTTGTATCTTCGTTTGAATTAAGAGTAGACACCATGCTTTAATTCGAATTGAACTATGAATAGGAAGAGTATGTATGGACATTCGACAACAGGGATTAGATACATGCTTGGTTGTTTAAATTGTTCTTCTATGCTTATTGGGTTCCTAATGCTTAATTTTAGGTTAGACAACAAATGATCAAATTAGGGAATTAGGAACACAAGGTTAGGACCAAACACCATGGCCTAATCATACTTTAGCTAGAATCAATCTTTGAATCTGAATTAGACTTGTTACTTGACTCCTTATAACCCAGAGTTGAATTGTTATGGTGATTCGAATGCCCTAGTCTCCAAATCCGTTTTCCAGCCCTTCAAAATCACTCTTTGTTACACTTGTTTATTTGCTTTCATTTGCAATTTCAGTTTGCTCACTTCCTTTCACAATCACAATCACTCTCACTTTAATTTCTGTTTTAGACTTAACTTCCTAACTTCTTGAATTCGGTAATCTACGTACATAACTAATTTGAACTTCTCAGTCTTCGTGGGTACGACCTCGTACTTGTCTTGCTATACTACTAATTGCCCCGTACAATTGCGAGTTAACATAATATTAACAACACCCTAGGATTTCCGATCGAGCCCAAAACTTGGGCATCATCATAATACGGTGGGAGGAGTCATTGCTGAGTTTTGAGTGAAATCCGATCGCTAGAACTACGGAATACACCAACCACTCCTATACGGAACGAGCTTCCCTTGAACTGAATTGTCCAATTTCTTACCCCTATGGATTTCCGATCGAGCCCAAAACTTGGGCATCATCATAATATGGTGGGAGGAGTCATCTGGTGAGTTTTGAGTGAAATCCGAACGCTAGAACTACGGAATACACCAACCACTCCAATAAGGAACGAACTGCCTTCAAACCTAAATTGTCCAATTTCTTACCCCTATTGATTTCCGATCGAGCCCATAACTTGGGCATCGTCGTAATATGGTGGGAGGATTCATTTGGTGAGTTTTGAGTGAAATCCAATCACTAGAACTACGGAATACACCAACCACTCCTATAAGGAACGAACTGCCTTTGAACATGAATTATCCAATTTCTTACCCCTATTGATTTCCGATCGAGCCCAAGACTTGGGTATCATCATAGTATGGTGAGAGGAGTCATTTGGTGAGTTTTGAGTGAAATCCAATCGCTCGAACTACGGAATACACCAACCACTCTATAAGGAACGAATGCCTTTGAACCTGAATTGTCCAATTTCTTACCCCTATTGATTTCCGATCGAGCCCAAAACTTGGGATCATCGTAATATGGTGGGAGGAGTCATTTGGTGAGATTCGAGTGAAATCTATTCGCTAGAAACTACGGAATACACCAGCCACTCCTAAGGAACGAAGTGCCTTTGAACCTGAATTGTCCAATTTCTTACCCCTATTGATTTCCGATCGAGCCCAAAACTTGGGCATCATCATAATATGGTGGGAGGAGTCATTTGGTGAGTTTTGAGTGAAATTCGATCGCTAGAACTGCGGATACACCAACCACTCCTATAAGGAACGAACTGCCTTTAAACCTAAATTGTCCAATTTCTTACCCCTATTGATTTCCGATCGAGCCCAAACTTGGGCATCATCATAATATGGTGGGAGGATTCATTTGGTGAGTTTTCAATGAAATCCAATCGCTAGAACTACGGAATACACCAACCACTCCTATAAGGAACGAACTGCCTTTAAACCTAAATTGTCCAATTTCTTACCCCTATTGATTTCCGATCGAGCCCAAAAACTTGGGCATCATCATAATATGGTGGGAGGAGTCATTTGGTGAGTTTTGAGTGAAATCCAATCGCTAGAACTATGCAATACACCAACCACTCCAATTCGGAACGAACTGTCTTCGAACTTGAATTGTCCAATTCTTACCCTATGGATTTCCGATCGAGCCCCAAAACTTGGGCATCTAATCATTGGGGGAGGAGTCATTTGGTGAGTTTTGAGTGAAATCCAATCGCTAGATAGTAGAACTACGTAATACACCGACCACTCCTATAAGGAACGAACTGCCTTCGAACTTGAATTGTCCAATTTCTTACCCCTATGGATTTCCGATCGAGCCCAAAACTTTGGCATCATCATAATATGGTGGGAGGAGTCATTTGGTGAGTTTTGAGTGAAATCCAATCTCTAGAACTACGCAATACACCAACCACTCCAATTCGGAACGAACTGCCTTCGAACTTGAATTGCCCAATTTCTTACCCCTATTGATTTCCGATCGAGCCCAAAACTTGGGCATCATCATAATATGGTGGGAGGAGTCATTTGGTGAGTTTTGAGTGAAATCCGATTGCTAGAACAACGGAATACACCAAGCACTCCTATAAGGAACGGGCTGCCTTTGAACCTGAATTGTCCAATTTCTTGCCCTATTGATTTCCGATCGAGCCCAAAACTTGGGAATCATCATAATATGTTGGGAGGAGTCATTTGGTGAGTTTTGAGTGAAATCCAATCGCTAAAACTATCACCAACCACTCCAATTCGGAACGACCTGCCTTCGAACTTGAAGTGTCCAATTTCTTACCCCTATCGATTTCCGATGGAGCCAAAACTTGGGCATCCTCATAATATGGTGGGAGGAGTCATTTGGTGAGTTTTGAGTGAAATCCGATCGTTAGAACTACGGAATACACCAAGCACTCCTATAAGGAACGGGCTGCCTTTGAACCTGAATTGTCCAATTTCTTGCCCTATTGATTTCCGATCGAGCCCAAAACTTGGGAATCATCATAATATGTTGGGAGGAGTAATTTGGTGTGTTTTGTGAGTGAAATCCAATCGCTAAAACTATCACCAACCACTCCAATTCGGAACGACCTGCCTTCGAACTTGAAGTGTCCAATTTCATACCCCTATTTTTCCGATCGAGCCCAAAACTTGGGCATCATCATAATATGGTGGGAGGAGTCGTTTGGTGAGTTTTGAGTGAAATCCAATCGCTAGAACTATGCAATATACCAACCACTCCAATTCGGAACGAACTGTCTTCGAACTTGAATTGTCCAATTTCTTACCCTATGGATTTCCGATCGAGCCCAAAACTTGGGCATCATCATAATATGGTGGGAGGGGTCATTTGCTGAGTTTTGAGTGAAATCCGATCGCTAGAACTACGGAATACACCAACCACTCCTATAAGGAACGAACTGCCTTTGATCCTGAATTGTCCAATTTCATACCCCTATTGATTTCCGATCGAGCCACACAACTTGGGTATCGTCATAATATGGTGGGAGGAGTCATTTGGTGAGTTTTGAGTGAAATCCAATCGCTAGAACTATGCAATACACCAACCACTCCAATTCGGAACGAAATGCCCTTTTGAACAACCTGAATTGTCCAATTTCTTACCCCTATTGATTTCGGATCTAACCCAAACTTGGGCATCATCGTAATATGGTGGGAGGAGTCATTTGGTGAGTTTTTGAGTGAAATCTATTCGCTAGAAACTAAATACAACCCGCCACTCCTATAAGGAACGAAGTGCCTTTGAACCTGAATTGTCCAATTTCTTACCCCTATTGATTCCGATCGAGCCAAAACTTGGGCAATCATCATATGGTGGGAGGAGTCCTTTGGTGTGTTTGAAATGAAATCCAATCCCTAGAAACTAAACGGAATACACCACCCACTCCGATAAGGAGCGAATTGCGTTTGTACCTGAATTGTCCAATTTCTTACACCTATTGATTTCCGATCGAGCCCACAACTTGGGCATCATTCATAATATGGTGGGAGGAGTCATTGTTGAGTTTTGAGTCAATCCAATCGCTAGAACTACGGATACCCAACCACTCCTATAAGGAACGAACTCTGCCTTTGAACCTCAAATTTTCCCAATTTCTTACCCGCTATTGGATTTCCGATCGAGCCCCAAAACTGGGCATCATCATAAGTATGGTGGGCGAGTCAGTTGGTGAGTTTTGAGTGAAATCCATCAGCTAAGAGAACTATGCAATACACCAACCACTCCAATTCGGAACGAACTGTCTTCGAACTTGAATTGTCCAACTTTCTTACCACCTATGGATTTCCGATCCAGCCCAATACTTGGGCATCATCATATAGGGTGGGAGGAGTCATTTGTTGAGTTTTGAGTGAAATCCAATCGCTTGAACTACGGAATACACCACCACTCCTATAAGGAACGAATTGCCTTTGAACCGAATTGTCCATTCTACCCCTATTGATTTCCGATAGAGCCCACAACCTGGGCATCATTATAATACGGTGGGAGGAGTCATTTGGTGTGTTTTTGAAAAATCCAATCGCTAGAACTACGGAATACCAACCACCTATACGGAACGAACGCCTTTGAACCTGAATTGTCCAATTCTTAAACCGTATTGATTTCCGATCGAGCCCAATACTTGGGCATCATCATAATATGGTGGGAGGAGTCATTTGGTGAGTTTTGAGCGAAATCCAATCGCTAGAACTACGGAATCACCAACCACTCCTATAAGAACGAACTGCGTTTGAACCTGAATTGTCCAATTTCTTACCCCTATTGATTTCCGATCGAGCCCAAAACTTGGGCATCATCATATATGGTGGGAGGAGTCGTTTGGTGAGTTTTGAGTGAAATCCAATCGCTAGAACTATGCAATACACCAACCACTCCAATTCGAACGAACTGTCTTCGAACTTGAATTGTCCAATTTTCCTACCCCATGGATTTCCGATCGAGCCCAAACCTTGGGCATACATCATCATATGGTGGGAGGGTCATTTGGTGAGTTTTGAGTGAAATCCAATCGCTAGAACTACGGAATACACCAACCACTCCTATACGGAAAGAACTGCCTTGAACCTGAATTGTCCAATTTCTTACCCCTATGGATTTCCGATCGAGCCCAAAACTTGGGCTCATCATAATATGGTGGGAGGAGTCATTGGTGGGTTTTGAGTGAAATCCAATCGCTAGATCTATGGAATACACAACCCACTCCTATAAGGAACGAACTGCCTTCGAACTTGAATTATCCAATGTTCTTACCCCTATTGATTTCCGATCGAGCCCAAAACTTGGGCATCATCATAATTGGTGGGAGGAGTCATTTGGTGAGTTTTGAGTGAAATCCGATCGCTAGAAATACGGAATACACCACCACTCCTATAAGGAACGAACTGCCTTTAAACCTAAAGTGTCCAATTTCTTACCCCTATTGATTTCCGTTCGAGCCCAAACTTGGGCCTCATCATAATATGGTGGGAGGAGTCATTTGGTGGGTTTTGAGTGAAATCCAATCGCTACAACCACTCCTATAAGGAACGAACTGCCTTTGAACCGGATTGTCCAATTTCTTACCCCTATTGATTTCCGATCGAGCCAAAAACTTGGGCTCATCATAATATGGTGGGAGGAGTCATTTGGTGAGTTTTTGAGTGAAATCCAATCGCTAGAACTACGGAATACCCAGCCACTCCTATAGGGAACGAACTGCCTATGAACCTGAATTGTCCAATTTCTTACCCCTATTGATTTCTGATCGAGCCAAAACTTGGGCATCATAATGGTGGGAGGAGTCATTTGGTGAATTTTGAGTGAAATCCAATCGCTATAACTACGGAATACACCAACCACTCCCATAAGGAACGAACTGCCTTTAAACCTAAATTGGTCCAATTTCTTACCCCTATTGATTTCCGATCGAGCCCAAAACTTGGGCATCATCATAATATGGTGGGAGGGAGTCATTTGGTGAGGTTTTGAGTGAAATCGAATCGCTAGAAATATGCAATACACCAACCACTCCAATTCGGAACGAACTGTCTTCGAACTTGAATTGTCGAATTTCTTACCCTATGGATTTTCTGATCGAGCCCAAAACTTGGGCATCATCATAATTGGTGGGAGGCACTTGGTGAGTTTTGAGTGAAATCCAATCGCTAGAACTACGGAATACACCAACCACTCCTATAAGGAAGGAACTGCCTTTTGAACCTGAATTGGTCCAATTTCATACCCCTACTGATTTCCGATCGAACCCACAACTTGGGCATCATCATGATATGGTGGGAGGAGTCATTGTGAGTCCGTGAGTGAAATCCGATTGCTAGAACTAAGCAATACACCAACCACTCCAATTCGGAACGAACTGTCTTCGAACTTGAATTATCCAATTTCTTACCCCAATGGATTTCCGATCGAGCCCAAACTTGGGCAATCATCATAATATGGTGGGAGGAGTCATTTGGTGAGTTTTGAGTGAAATCTAATCGCTAGAACTACAGAATACACCAGCCACTCTTATAAGGAACGAACTGCCTTTGAACCTGATTGTCCAATTTCTTACCCCTATTGATTTCCGATCTAGCCCAAAACTTGGGCATCATCGTGATATGGTGGGAGAGTCATTTGGTGAGTTTTGAGTGAAATCCAATCGCAGAACTATGCAATACACCAACCACTCCAATTCGGAACGAACTGTCTTCGAACTTGAATTGTTCCCAATTTCTTACCCCTATGGATTTCCGATCGAGCCCAAAACTTGGGCATCATTATAATATGGTGGGAGGAGTCATTTGGTGAATTTTTTGAGTGAAATCCGATCGCTAGAAAACTACGGAATACACCAACCACTCCTATAAGGAACGAACTGCCTTTAAAACCTAAAGTGTCCAATTTCTACCCCTATTGATTTCCGATCGAGCCCAAAAACTTGGCCTTGTCATAATATGGTGGGAGGAGTCATTTGGTGGGTTTTGAGTGAAATCCAATCGCTACAACCACTCCTATAAGGAACGAACTGCCTTTGAACCTGAATTGTCCAATTTCTTACCCCAATTGATTTCCGATCGAGCCCAAAACATGGGCATCATCATAAGGTGGGGGAGGATCATTTGGTGAGTTTTGAGTGAAATCCAATCGCTAGAACTATGCAATACACCAACCACTCCAATTCGGAACGAACTGTCTTCGAACTTGAATTGTCCAATTTCTTTCCCCTATGGATTTCCGATCGAGCCCAAAACTTGGGCATCATCATAATGGTGGGAGGAGTCATTTGGTGAGTTTTGAGTGAAACCGATCGCTAGAACTACGGAATACACCAACCACTCCTATAAGGAACGAACTGCCTTTACCCTAAAGTGTCCAATTTCTTACCCTATTGATTTCCGATCGAGCCCAAACTTGGGCCTCATCATAATGGTGGGAGCAGTCATTTGGTTGGTTTTGAGTGAAATCCAATCGCTACAACCACCTCTATAAGGAACGAACTGCCTTTGAACCTGAATTGTCCAATTTCTTACCCCTATTGATTTCCGATCGAGCCCAAAACTTGGGCATCATCATAATGGTGGGAGGAGTCAGTTGGTGAGTTTTGAGTGAAATCCAATCTCTTAAACTACGGAATACACCAACCACTCCTTTAAGGAACGAACTGCCTTTAAACCTAATTTGTCCAATTTCTTACCCCATTGATTTCCGATCGAGCCCAAACTTGGGCATCATCATAATATGGTGGGAGGAGTCATTTGGTGAGTCTTGAGTGAAATCCGATTGCTAGAACTATGCAATACACCACCACTCCAATTCGGAACGAACTGTCTTCGAACTTGAATTCTCCAATTTCTTACCCCTATGGATTTCCGATCGAGCCCAAAACTTGGGCAACATCATATATGGTGGGAGGAGTCATTTGGTGAGTTTTTAGTGATATCCAATCGCTATAACTACGGAATACACCAACCACTCCTATAAGGAACGAAACTGCCTTTAAACCTAAATGGTCCAATTTCTTACCCCTATTGATTTCCGATCGAGCCCAAAACTTGGGCATCATCGTGATATGGTGGGAGGAGTCATTTGGTGAGTTTTGAGTGAAATCCGATCGCTAGAAAGAACTACGGAATACACCAACCACTCCTATAAGGAACGAACTGCCTTTGAACCTGAATTGTCCAAATTCTTACCCCTATTTATTTCCGATCGAGCCCAAAACTTGGGCAACATCATAATATGGTGGGAGGAGTCATTGGTGAGTTTTGAGTGAAATCCATTCGCTAGAACTACGGAATACACCAACCACTCCTATAAGGAACAAAACTGCCTTTGAACCTGAATTGTCTAATTTCTTACCCCTATTGATTGTCCGATCGAGCCCAAAACCTGGGCATCATCATAATATGGTGGGAGGAGTCATTTGTGAGTTTTAATGAAATCCAATCGCTAGAACTACGGAATACACCAACCACACCTATAAGGAACGAACTGCCTTTGACCCTGAATTGTCCAATGTCTTACCCCTATTGATTTCCGATCAAGCCCACAACTTGGGTATCATCATAATACGGTGGGAGGAGTCATTTGGTGAGTTTGAGTGAAATCCAATCGCTAGAACTACGGAATACACCAACCACTCCTATAAGGAACGAACAGCCTTTGAACTTGAATTGTCCAATTTCTTACCCATTGATTTCCGATCGAGCCCAAAACTTGGGCATCATCATAATATAGTGGGAGGAGTCATTTGGTGACTTTTGAGTGAAATCTAATCGCTAGAACTATGGAATACACCAGCCACTCCTATATGGAACGAACTGCCTTTGAACCTGAATTGTCCAATTTCTTACCCGTATGGATTTCCGATCGAGCCCAAAACTTGGGCATCATCATAATATGGTGGGAGGGTCATTGGTGAGTGGGAGTGAAATTCGATCGCTAGAACTACGGAATACACCAACCACTCCTATAAGGAACGAACTGCCTTTGAACCTGAATTGTCCATTTTCTTACCCCTATTGATTTCCGTCGAGCCCAAAACCTGGGCATCATCATAATATGGTGGGAGGAGTCATTTGGTGAGTTTTTGAGTTAAATCCAATCGCTTGAACTACGAAATACACCAACCACTCCTATAATGAACTGCCTTTGAACCTGAATTATCCAATTTCTTACCCTATTGATTTCCGATCAAGCCCACAACTTGGGCGTCATCATAATATGGTGGGAAGAGTCATTTGGTGAGTTTTGAGTGAAATCCAATCGCCAGAACTACGGAATACACCAACCACTCCTATAAGGAACGAACTGCCTTTTTAAACTGAATTGTCCATTTTCTTACCCCTATTGATTTCCCGATCGAGCCCAAACTTGGGCATCATCACAGTATGGTGGGAGGAGTCGTTTGGTGAGTTTTGAGTGAAATCCAATCGCTAGAACTACGGAATACCCCAACCACTCCCATAAGGAACGAACTACCTTTGAACCTGAATTGTCCAATTTCTTACCACTATTGATTTCCGAACGAACCCAAACTTGGGCATCATCATAATTGGTGGGAGGAGTCATTTGGTGAGTTTTGAGGGAAATGCAATCGCTAGAACTACAGAATACACCAACGACTCCTATAAGGAACGAATTGCCTTTCAAACCTGAATTGTCCAATTTCTTACCCCTACGGATTTCCGATCGAGCCAAACTTGGGCATCATCATAATATGGTGGGAGGAGTCATTTGGTGAGTTTTGACTGAAATCCATCGCTAGAACTATGCAATACACCAACCACTCCAATTCGGAACGAACTGCCTTCGAACTTGAATTGTCCATTTCTTACCCCTATGGATATCCGATCGAGCCCAAAACTTGGGCAACAACATAATGGTGGGAGGAGTCATTTGGTGAGTTTTAAGTGAAATCCAATCACTAGAACTATGGAATACACCAACCTCTCCTATAAGGAACGAAAGCCTTCGAACCTGAATTGTCCAATTTCTTACCCCTATTGATTTCCGATCGAACCTAAAACTTGGGCATCATCATAAGGTGGGAGGAGTCATTAGTGAGTTTTTGAGTGAAATCGAATCGAGAAACTACGGAATACACACAACCACTCCTATACGGAACGAACTGCCTTCGAACTAAATTGTCCAATTTTTTTACCCCTATTGATTTCCGATCGAGCCCAAAACTGGGCATCATCATAATATGGTGGAAGGAGTCATTTGGTGAGTTTTGAGTGAAATCCAATCTATAGAACTACGGAATACACCAGCCACTGCTATAAGGAACGAACTGCCTATGAACCTGAATTGTCCAATTTCTCACCCCTATTGATTTCCGATCGAGCCCAAAAACTTGGGCATCATCATATTATGGTGGGAGGAGTCATTTGTTGAGTTTTGAGTGAAAAGCAACGCTAGAACACGAAATACACCAGCCACACTATAAGGAACGAACTGCCTATGAACCTGAATTGTCCAATTTCTTACCCCAATTGATTTCTGATCGAGCCCAAAACTTGGACATCATCATACTATGGTGGAGGAGTCATTGGTGAGTTTTGAGTGAAATCCAATCGCTATAACTATGCAATACACCAACCACTCTAATTCGAACAACTGCCTTAGAACTTGAATTGTCCAATTTCTACCCCTATTGATTTCCGATATAGCCCAAAATTGGGCATCATCATAATGGTGGGAGAGCATTTTGGTGAGTTTTCAGTGAAATCCATTCGCTAGAACTACGGAATACACTAACCACTCCTATAAGGAACGAACTGCCTTTGAACCTGATTGTCCAATTTCTTACCCCTATTGATTTCTGATCGAGACCAAAACTGGGCATCATCATAATATGGGGGAGGAGTCATTTGGTGAGTTTTGAGTGAAATCCAATCGCTAGAACTACGGAATACACCAACCACTCCTATAAGGAACGAACTGCCTTTGAACCTGAATTGTCCGATTTCTTACCCCTATTGATTTCCTCGAACCCAAAACTTGGGCATCATCATATATGGTGGAGGAGTCATTTGGTGAGTTTGAGGGAAATCCAATCGCTAGTACTACGGAATACACCCACCATCCTATACGGAAGGAACTGCCTTTGAACCTGAATTGTCCATTTCTTACCCCTTTTGATTTCGGATCGTGCGTAAAACTTGGGCATCATCATAATATGGTGGGAGGAGACATTTGGTGAGTTTTGGGTGAAATCCAATCGCTAGAACTGCGGAATACACCACCGCCACTCCAATTCGAACGAACTGCCCTTGAATGAATTGTCCACTTTCTGACACCTATGGGAGTTTGGATAGAGCCCAGAACTTGGGCATTGTCAAAATATAGTGGTAGGAGTCATTTGGGTGAGTTTTGACTGAAATCCAATTGCTAGAACTATGCAATACACCAACGACTCCAATTCGGAACGAACTGCCTTTGAAATTCAATTGTCCAATTCCTTACAATTATGGATTTCCGATCGAGTCCAAAACATGGGCATCATTAATATGGTGGAGGAGACTTTGGTGAGTTTTGGGTGAAAATCCAATCGGTAGAACTATGCAATACACCAACCACTCCAATTCGGAACGAACTGCCTTCCAACTTGAATTGTGCAATTCTTACACCTATGGACTTCCGATCGAGCCCAAAGGTTGGCCTCAACATAATATGGTGGGAGGAGTTATTTGGTGAGTTTTGAGTGAAATCCAATCGCTAGAACTACGGAATACACCAACCACTCATATAGGAACGAACGGCCTTTGAACCTGAATTGTCCAATTTCTTGCCCATATGAATTCCGATAGAGCCCAAAACTTGTGCATCATCATAATATGGGGGGAGTCATTTGGTGAGTTTTGAGTGAAATCCAATAGCTAGAACAACAGAATACACCAACCACTCGTATAAGGAACGAACTTCCCTTGAACCTGAATTGTCCAATTTCTTACCCCTATAGATCGAGCCCAAACTTGGGCATCAACATAATTGGTGGAGGAGTCATTTGGTGAGTTTTTAGTGAAGTCCAATAGCTAGAACTACGGAATACACCAACCACTCCGATAAGGAACGAACTGCCTTTTGAACTTGAATTGTCCAATTTCTTACCCCTATAGATTTCTGATCGAGCCCAAAACTGGGCATCAGCATCATAATATGGTGGGAGGAGTCATTTGGTGAGTTTTTAGTGAAATGAATCGCTAGAACTACGGAATCACCAACAACTCCTATAAGGAACGACTGCCTTCCACTTGAATTGTCCAATTTCTTACCGCTATGGATTCCGATCGAGCCAAAAACTGGGCATCACCATAATATGGTGGGGAGGAGTCATTTGGTGAGTTTTGAGGGAAATCCAATCGCTAGAACTATGCAATACACCAACCACTCCAATTTGGAACGAACTGCCTCGAACTGAATTGTCCAATTTCTTACCCTATGGATTTCCGATCGAGCCCAAAACTTTGGCAACATCATAAATGATGGGAGGAGTCATTCTGTGAGTTTTAGTGAAATAAGATCGCTAGAACTACGATACACCAACCACTCCTATAAGGAACGAACTGCCTTGAACCTGAATTTCCAATTTCTTAACCTTATGGATTGCCGATCGAGCCCAAAACTTGGGAATCATCATAATGGGGGGAGTCGTTTGGTGAGTTTGAGTTAAATCTAATCAATCGCTAGAACTATGCAATACACCAACCAGTCCAATTCGGAACGAACTACCTTCGAACATGAATTGTCCAATTTCTTACCCCTATGATTTCCGATCGAGCACAAAACTTGGGATCATCATGATATGGTGGGAGGACTCATTTGGAGATTTTTGAGTGAAATCCAATCGCTAGAACTATGCAATACACCACCACTCCTATAAGGAACGAACTTCCTTCGAACTGAATGTCCAATTTCTTACCCTTATGATTTCCGATCGAGCAAAAACTGGGCATCATCATAATATCGTGGGAGGAGTCATTTGGTGAGTTTTTGAGTGAAATCCAATCGCTAGAACTACGGAATACAACCAACACTCTATAAGGAACGAACTTCCTTTGAACCGAATTGTCCAATTCTTACCCCTATGATTTCCGATCGAGCCCAAAACTTGGGCATCAATGATATGGTGGAGGAGTCATTTGGTGAGTTTTTGAGTAAATCCAATCGCTAGAACTAAGGAATACACCAGCCACTCCAATAGGACGAACTTCCTTGAACCTGAATTGTCCAATTTTTACCCCTATGATTTCCATCGAGCCCAAAACTTGGGATCATCATAATATGGTGGGGAGGAGTATTTGGTGAGTTTTTGAGTGAAATCCAATCGCTAGAATTACGCAATACAACCAACCCTCCAATTCGGAACGAACTGCCTTCGAACTTGAATTGTCCAATTTCTTACCCCTATGGATTCCGATCGAGCCCAAAACTTGGGAAGCATCATAATATGGTGGGAGGAGTCATTTGGTGAGTTTTGAGTGAAATCCAATCGCTAGGAACTATGCAATACACCAACCAGTCCAATTCGGAACGAACTGCCTTCGAACTTGAATTGTCCAATTTCTTCTTACCCTATGGATTTCCGATCGGTCGGCCAAACTTGGGATCATCATAATAAGGTGGGAGGAGTCATTTGGTGAGTTTTGGTGAAATCCAATCGCCAGAACTACGGAATACACCAACCACTCCTATAGGAACGAATACCTTCGAACTGAATTGTCCAATTTCTTACCCGTATGGATTTCCGATCGAGCCCAAAGTTGGGCATCATCATAATATGTGGGAGGATTATTTGGTGAGTTTTGAGTGAAATCCAATCGCTAGAACTATGGAATACACCAACCACTCAATAAGGAACGAACTGCCTCCGAACTTGAATTGTCCAATTTCTTGCCATATAGAATTCCGATCGAGCCCAAAAACTTGGGATCATCATAATATGGTGGGAGGAGTCATTTGGTGAGTTTTAAGTGAAATCCAATGCTGGAACTAGAATACTCCAACCAGTCCAATTCGGAAGGAACTGCCTTGAACTGAATTGTCCAATTTCTTACCCCTATGATCCGAGCGAGCCCAAAACTTGGGCAATCATCATAATAGGTGGGGGAGGATCATTTGGGAGTTTAGGAAGTCAATCGCTAGAACTATGGAATACACTAACCACTCCGAATTCGGAACGAATGCCTTTGAACTTGAATGTCCAATTTCTTACCCCTAGATTTCTGAGCTCGAGCCCAAAACTTTGGGAATCATCGTAATATGGTGGGAGGAGTCATTTGGTGTGAGTTTTGAGTGAAATCCAATCGCTAAGAAGTGCATACACCAACCACTCCCATTCGGAGCGAACTGCCTTCTAACTTGAATTGTCCAATTTCTTACCCCTTTGGATTTCCGATCGAGCCCAAACTTTGGCCCATCCTATATATGGTGGGAGGAGTCATTCGGTGTGTTTTGAGTGAAATAAGATCGCTAGAACTACGGAATACACCAACCACTCCTATAAGGAACGAACTGACCTTCTGAACCTGAATTGTCCAATTTCTTACCCCTATTTATTTCCGATCGAGCACAAAACTTGGGCATCAATCCTATGGGGGAGGCGTCATTTCGTGAGTTTGAGTTGAGTGAAATCCATCGCTAGAATACGGAATAAAAACCACCCTATATAGGAACGAACTGCCTTTGAACCTGAATTGTCCATTTTCTTACCCCTATGGATTTCCGATCGAGCCCAAAACTTGGGAATTCATCATAATATGGTGGGATGAGTCGTTGGTGAGTTTTGAGTGAAATCTAATCGCTAGAACTATGCAATACGCCAACCAGTCCAATTCGGAACGAACTGCCTTCGAACATGACTTGTCCAATTTCTTACCCCTATGGATTTCCGATCGAGCACAAAACTTGGGAATCATCATGATATGGTTGGAGGAGTCATTTGGTGAGTTTTGAGTGAAATCCATCGCTAGAACTTTGCAATACAACCAACCACTCCTATAAGGAACGAACTTCCTTCGAACTTGAATTGTCCAATTTCTTACCCTTATGGACTTCCGATCGAGCCAAAAACTTGGGCATCATCATAATATCGTGGGAGGAGTCATTTGGTGAGTTTTGAGTGAAATCCAATCGCTAGAACTACGGGAATACACCACCACTCCTATAAGGAACGAACTGCCTTTGAACCTGAATTGTCCAATTCCTTACCCCTATTGATTCCGATCGAGCCCAAAACTTGGGCATCATCATGATATGGTGGGAGGAGTCATTTGGTGAGTTTTGAGTGAAATCCAATTGCTAGAACAACGGAATACACCAGCCACTCCAATAGGGAAGGAACTGCCATTGAACATGAATTGTCCAATTTCTTACCCCTATGGATTTCCGATCGAGCCCAAAACTTGGGCATCATCATAATAGTGTGGGGGGAGTCATTTGGTGAGTTTTGAGTGAAATCGAATCGCTAGAACTATGCAATACACCAACCACTCCAATTTGGAACGAACTGCCTTCGAACTTGAATTTGTCCAATTTCTTACCCCTAAGGAATTCCGATCGAGCCCAAACTTGGGAATCATCATAATATGGTGGGAGGAGTCATTTGGTGAGTTTGAGGGAAATTCAATCGCTAGAACTATGCAATACACCAACCAGTCCAATTCGGAACGAACTGCCTTCGAACTTGAATTGTCCAATTTCTTACCCCTATGGACTTCCGATCGAGCCCAAAACTCAGGAATCATCATAATATGGTGGGAGGAGTCATTGGGTGAGTTTTTAGTGAAATCCAATCGCCAGAACTACGGAATACACAACCACTCCTATAAGGAACGAAATACCTTCGAACTTGAATGTTCCAATTTCTTACCCGTATGGATTTCCGATCGAGCCCAAAAGTTGGGCATCATCATAATAGTGGGGAGGATTCATTTGGTGAGTTTTGAGTGAAATCCAATCGCTAGAACTATGCAATACACCAACCACTCCAATTTGGAACGAACTGCCTCCGAACTGAATTGTCCAATTTCTTACCCCTATAGATTTCAGATCGAGCCCAAAACTTGGGAATCATCATAATATGGTGGGAGGAGTCATTTGGTGAGTTTTAAGTGAAATCCAATCTCTGGAACTATGCAATACTCCAACCAGTCCAATTCGGAATGAACTGCCTTCGAACTTGAATTGTCCAATTTCTTACCCCTATGGATTCCGGTCGAGCCCAAAACTTGGGAATCATCATAATATGGTGGGAGGAGTCATTGGTGAGTTAGAGGGAAATTCAATCGCTAGAACTATGCAATACACTAACCACTCTAATTCGGAACGAATTGCCTTCGAACTTGAATTG
Source organism: Prunus yedoensis (assembly GCA_005406145.1). Taxonomy (NCBI): domain Eukaryota; kingdom Viridiplantae; phylum Streptophyta; class Magnoliopsida; order Rosales; family Rosaceae; genus Prunus; species Prunus yedoensis. The sequence goes on along the minus strand of BJCG01003975.1, from coordinate 22,001 downwards.
TACAATTTCTTACCCCTATGGATTTCCGCTCGAGCCCAAAACTTGGTAATCATCGTAATATGGTGGAGGAGTAATTTGGTGAGTTTTGAGTGAAATCCAATCGCTAGAACTATGCAATACACCAACCACTCCCATCGGAGCGAACTGCCTTCTAACTTGAATTGTCCAATTTCTTACCCCTTTGGATTTCCGATCGAGCCCAAAACTTTGGCAACATCATAATATGGTGGGAGTAGTCATTCGGTGTGTTTGAGTGAAATAAGATCGCTAGAACTCCGGAATACACAACACTCCTATAAGGAACGAACTGCCTTTGAACCTGAATTGTCCAATTCTTACCCCTATTGATTTCCGATCGAGCCCAAACTTGGGCATCAACATAATATGGGGGGAGGAGTCATTTCGTGAGTTTTGAGTGAAATCCATCGCTAGAACTACGGAATAAAAAACCACTCCTATAAGGAACGAACTGCCTTTGAACCTGAATTGTCCAATTTCTTAACCCTATGGATTTCCGATCGAGCCCAAAACTTGGGAATCATCATAATATGGTGGGAGGAGTCGTTTGGTGAGTTTTGAGTGAAAATCTAATCGCTAGAACTATGCAATACGCCAACCAGTCCAATTCGGAACGAACTGCCTTCGAACATGAATTGTCCAATTTCTTACCCCTATGGATTTCCGATCGAGCACAAAACTTGGGAATCATCATGATATGGTTGGAGGAGTCATTTGGTGAGTTTTGAGTGAAATCCAATCGCTAGAACTTTGCAATACACCAACCACTCCTATAAGGAACGAACTTCCTTCGAACTTGAATTGTCCAATTTCTTACCCTTATGGACTTCCGATCGAGCCAAAAACTTGGGCATCATCATAATATCGTGGGAGGAGTCATTTGGTGAGTTTTGAGTGAAATCCAATCGCTAGAACTACGAATACACCAACCACTCCTATAAGGAACGAACTGCCTTTGAACCTGAATTGTCCAATTCCTTACCCCTATGATTCCGATCGAGCCCAAAACTTGGGCATCATCATGATATGGTGGGAGGAGTCATTTGGTGAGTTTTGAGGAAATCCAATGCTAGAACAACGGAATACACCAGCCACTCCAATAGGGAAGGAACTGCCATTGAACCTGAATTGTCCAATTCTTACCCCTATGGATTTCCGATCGAGCCAAAACTTGGGCATCATCATAATAGTGTGGGGGGAGTCATTTGGTGAGTTTTGAGTGAAATCGAATCGCTAGAACTATGCAATACACCAACCACTCCAATTTGGAACGAACTGCCTTCGAACTTGAATTGTCCAATTTCTTACCCCTAAGGATTCCGATCGAGCCCAAAACTTGGGAATCATCATAATATGGTGGAGGAGTCATTTGGTGAGTTTTGAGGGAAATTCAATCGCTAGAACTATGCAATACACCAACCAGTTCCAATTCGGAACGAACTGCCTTCGAACTTGAATTGTCCAATTTCTTACCCCTATGGACTTCCGATCGAGCCCAAAACTCAGGAATCATCATAATATGGTGGGAGGAGTCATTGGGGAGTTTTTAGTGAAATCCAATCGCCAGAACTACGGAATACACCAACCACTCCTATAAGGAACGAAATACCTTCGAACTTGATTGTCCAATTTCTTACCCGTATGGATTTCCGATCGAGCCCAAAAGTTGGGCATCATCATAATAGTGTGGGAGGATTCATTTGGTGAGTTTTGAGTGAAATCCAATCGCTAGAACTATGCCATACACCAACCACCTCCAATTTGGAACGAACTGCCTCCGACCTTGAATTGTCCAATTTCTTACCCCTATAGATTTCCGATCGAGCCCAAAACTTGGGAATCATCATAATATGGTGGGAGGAGTCATTTGGTGAGTTTTAAGTGAAATCCAATCTCTGGAACTATGCAATACTCCAACCAGTCCAATTCGGAATGAACTGCCTTCGAACTTGAATTGTCCAATTTCTTACCCCTATGGATTTCCGGTCGAGCCAAAACTTGGGAATCATCATAATATGGTGGGAGGAGTCATTTGGTGAGTTTAGAGGGAAATTCAATCGCTAGAACTATGCAATACACTAACCACTCTAATTCGGAACGAATTGCCTTCGAACTTGAATTGTCCAATTTCTTACCCCTATGGATTTCCGCTCGAGCCCAAAACTTGGGAATCATCGTAATATGGTGGGAGGAGTCATTTGGTGAGTTTTGAGTGAAATCCAATCGCTAGAACTATGCAATACACCAACCACTCCCATTCGGAGCGAACTGCCTTCTAACTTGAATTGTCCAATTTCTTACCCCTTGGATTTCCGATCGAGCCCAAAACTTTGGCAACATCATAATATGGTGGGAGGAGTCATTCGGTGTGTTTTGAGTGAAATAAGATCGCTAGAACTACGGAATACACCAACCACTCCTATAAGGAACGAACTGCCTTTGAACCTGAATTGTCCAATTTCTTACCCCTATTGATTTCCGATCGAGCCCAAAACTTGGGCATCAACATAATATGGGGGGAGGAGTCATTTCGTGAGTTTTGAGTGAAATCCATCGCTAGAACTACGGAATAAAAACCACTCCTATAAGGAACGAACTGCCTTTGAACCTGAATTGTCCAATTTCTTAACCCTATGGATTTCCGATCGAGCCCAAAACTTGGGAATCATCATAATATGGTGGGAGGAGTCGTTTGGTGAGTTTTGAGTGAAATCTAATCGCTAGAACTATGCAATACGCCAACCAGTCCAATTCGGAACGAACTGCCTTCGAACATGAATTGTCCAATTTCTTACCCCTATGGATTTCCGATCGAGCACAAAACTTGGGAATCATCATGATATGGTTGGAGGAGTCATTTGGTGAGTTTTGAGTGAAATCCAATCGCTAGAACTTTGCAATACACCAACCACTCCTATAAGGAACGAACTTCCTTCGAACTTGAATTGTCCAATTTCTTACCCTTATGGACTTCCGATCGAGCCAAAAACTGGGCATCATCATAATATCGTGGGAGGAGTCATTGGTGAGTTTTGAGTGAAATCCAATCGCTAGAACTACGGAATACACCAACCACTCCTATAAGGAACGAACTGCCTTTGAACCTGAATTGTCCAATTCCTTACCCCTATTGATTTCCGATCGAGCCCAAAACTTGGGCATCATCATGATATGGTGGGAGGAGTCATTTGGTGAGTTTTGAGTGAAATCCAATTGCTTAGAACTACGGAATACACCAGCCACTCCAATAAGGAAGGAACTGCCATTGAACCTGAATTGTCCCAATTTCTTACCCCTATGGATTTCCGATCGAGCCCAAAACTTGGCATCATCATAATAGTGTGGGGGGAGTCATTTGGTGAGTTTGAGTGAAATCGAATCGCTAGAACTATGCAATACACCAACCACTCCAATTTGGAACGAACTGCCTTCGAACTTGAATTGTCCAATTTCTTACCCCTAAGGAATTCCGATCGAGCCCAAAACTTGGGAATCATCATAATATGGTGGGAGGAGTCATTTGGTGAGTTTTGAGGGAAATTCAATCGCTAGAACTATGCAATACACCAACCAGTCCAATTCGGAACGAACTGCCTTCGAACTTGAATTGTCCAATTTCTTACCCCTATGGACTTCCGATCGAGCCCAAAAACTCAGGAATCATCATAATATGGTGGGAGGAGTCATTGGGTGAGTTTTTAGTGAAATCCAATCGCCAGAACTACGGAATACACCAACCACTCCTATAAGGAACGAAATACCTTCGAACTTGAATTGTCCAATTTCTTACCCGTATGGATTCCGATCGAGCCCAAAAGTTGGGCATCATCATAATAGTGTGGGAGGATTCATTTGGTGAGTTTTGAGTGAAATCCAATCGCTAGAACTATGCAATACACCAACCACTCCAATTTGGAACGAACTGCCTCCGAACTTGAATTGTCCAATTTCTTACCCCTATAGATTTCGATCGAGCCCAAAACTTGGGAATCATCATAATATGGTGGGAGGAGTCATTTGGTGAGTTTTAAGTGAAATCCAATCTCTGGAACTATGCAATACTCCAACCAGTCCAATTCGGAATGAACTGCCTTCGAACTTGAATTGTCCAATTTCTTACCCCTATGGATTTCCGGTCGAGCCAAAACTTGGGAATCATCATAATAAGGTGGGAGGAGTCATTTGGTGAGTTTAGAAGGAAATTCAATCGCTAGAACTATGCAATACACTAACCACTCTAATTCGGAACGAATTGCCTTCGAACTTGAATTGTCCCAATTTCTTACCCCTATGGATTTCCGCTCGAGCCCAAAACTTGGGAATCATCGTAATATGGTGGGAGGAGTCATTGGTGAGTTTTGAGTGAAATCCAATCGCTAGAACTATGCAATACACCAACCACTCCCATTCGGAGCGAACTGCCTTCTAACTTGAATTGTCCAATTTCTTACCCCTTTGGATTTCCGATCGAGCCCAAAACTTTGGCAACATCATAATATGGTGGGAGGAGTCATTCGGTGTGTTTTCAGTGAAATAAGATCGCTAGAACTACGGAATACACCAACCACTCCTATAAGGAACGAACTGCCTTTGAACCTGAATTGTCCAATTTCTTACCCCTATTGATTTCGATCGAGCCCAAAACTTGGGCATCAACATAATATGGGGGGAGGAGTCATTTCGTGAGTTTTGAGTGAAATCCATCGCTAGAACTACGGAATAAAAAACCACTCCTATAAGGAACGAACTGCCTTTGAACCTGAATTGTCCAATTTCTTAACCCTATGGATTTCCGATCGAGCCCAAAACTTGGGAATCATCATAATATGGTGGGAGGAGTCGTTTGGTGAGTTTTGAGTGAAATCTAATCGCTAGAACTATGCAATACGCCAACCAGTCCAATTCGGAACGAACTGCCTTCGAACATGAATTGTCCAATTTCTTACCCCTATGGATTTCCGATCGAGCACAAAACTTGGGAATCATCATGATATGGTTGGAGGAGTCATTTGGTGAGTTTTGAGTGAAATCCAATCGCTAGAACTTTGCAATACACCAACCACTCCTATAAGGAACGAACTTCCTTCGAACTTGAATTGTCCAATTTCTTACCCTTATGGACTTCCGATCGAGCCAAAAACTTTGGGCATCATCATAATATCGTGGGAGGAGTCATTTGGTGGAGTTTTGAGTGAAATCCAATCGCTAGAACTACGGAATACACCAACCACTCCTATAAGGAACGAACTGCCTTTGAACCTGAATTGTCCAATTCCTTACCCCTATTGATTTCGATCGAGCCCAAAACTTGGGCATCATCATGATATGGTGGGAGGAGTCATTTGGTGAGTTTTGAGTGAACTCCAATTGCTAGAACTACGGAATACACCAGCCACTCCAATAAGGAAGGAACTGCCATTGAACCTGAATTGTCCAATTTCTTACCCCTATGGATTTCCGATCGAGCCCAAAACTTGGGCATCATCATAATAGTGTGGGGGGGAGTCATTTGGTGAGTTTTGAGTGAAATCGAATCGCTAGAACTATGCAATACACCAACCACTCCAATTTGGAACGAACTGCCTTCGAACTTGAATTGTCCAATTCTTACCCCTAAGGAATTCCGATCGAGCCCAAAACTTGGGAATCATCATAATATGGTGGGAGGAGTCATTTGGTGAGTTTTGAGGGAAATTCAATCGCTAGAACTATGCAATACACCAACCAGTCCAATTCGGAACGAACTGCCTTCGAACTTGAATTGTCCAATTTCTTACCCCTATGGACTTCCGATCGAGCCCAAAACTCAGGAATCATCATAATATGGTGGGAGGAGTCATTGGGTGAGTTTTTAGTGAAATCCAATCGCCAGAACTACGGAATACACCAACCACTCCTATAAGGAACGAAATACCTTCGAACTTGAATTGTCCAATTTCTTACCCGTATGGATTTCCGATCGAGCCCAAAAGTTGGGCATCATCATAATAGTGTGGGAGGATTCATTTGGTGAGTTTTGAGTGAAATCCAATCGCTAGAACTATGCAATACACCAACCACTCCAATTTGGAACGAACTGCCTCCGAACTTGAATTGTCCAATTTCTTACCCCTATAGATTTCCGATCGAGCCCAAAACTTGGGAATCATCATAATATGGTGGGAGGAGTCATTTGGTGAGTTTTAAGTGAAATCCAATCTCTGGAACTATGCAATACTCCAACCAGTCCAATTCGGAATGAACTGCCTTCGAACTTGAATTGTCCAATTTCTTACCCCTATGGATTTCCGGTCGAGCCCAAAACTTGGGAATCATCATAATATGGTGGGAGGAGTCATTTGGTGAGTTTAGAGGGAAATTCAATCGCTAGAACTATGCAATACACTAACCACTCTAATTCGGAACGAATTGCCTTCGAACTTGAATTGTCCAATTTCTTACCCCTATGGATTTCCGCTCGAGCCCAAAACTTGGGAATCATCGTAATATGGTGGGAGGAGTCATTTGGTGAGTTTTGAGTGAAATCCATCGCTAGAACTATGCAATACACCAACCACTCCCATTCGGAGCGAACTGCCTTCTAACTTGAATTGTCCAATTTCTTACCCCTTTGGATTTCCGATCGAGCCCAAAACTTTGGCAACATCATAATATGGTGGAGGAGTCATTCGGTGTGTTTTCAGTGAAATAAGATCGCTAGAACTACGGAATACACCAACCACTCCTATAAGGAACGAACTGCCTTTGAACCTGAATTGTCCAATTTCTTACCCCTATTGATTTCCGATCGAGCCCAAAACTTGGGCATCAACATAATATGGGGGGAGGAGTCATTTCGTGAGTTTTGAGTGAAATCGATCGCTAGAACTACGGAATAAAAAAACCACTCCTATAAGGAACGAACTGCCTTTGAACCTGAATTGTCCAATTTCTTAACCCTATGGATTTCCGATCGAGCCCAAAACTTGGGAATCATCATAATATGGTGGGAGGAGTCGTTTGGTGAGTTTTGAGTGAAATCTAATCGATAGAACTATGCAATACGCCAACCAGTCCAATTCGGAACGAACTGCCTTCGAACATGAATTGTCCAATTTCTTACCCCTATGGATTTCCGATCGAGCACAAAACTTGGGAATCATCATGATATGGTTGGAGGAGTCATTTGGTGAGTTTTGAGTGAAATCCAATCGCTAGAACTTTGCAATACACCAACCACTCCTATAAGGAACGAACTTCCTTCGAACTTGAATTGTCCAATTTCTTACCCTTATGGACTTCCGATCGAGCCAAAAACTTGGGCATCATCATAATATCGTGGGAGGAGTCATTTGGTGAGTTTTGAGTGAAATCCAATCGCTAGAACTACGGAATACACCAACCACTCCTATAAGGAACGAACTGCCTTTGAACCTGAATTGTCCAATTCCTTACCCCTATTGATTTCCGATCGAGCCCAAAACTTGGGCATCATCATGATATGGTGGGAGGAGTCATTTGGTGAGTTTTGAGTGAAATCCAATTGCTAGAACTACGGAATACACCAGCCACTCCAATAAGGAAGGAACTGCCATTGAACCTGAATTGTCCAATTTCTTACCCCTATGGATTTCCGATCGAGCCCAAAACTTGGGCATCATCATAATAGTGTGGGGGAGTCATTTGGTGAGTTTTGAGTGAAATCGAATCGCTAGAACTATGCAATACACCAACCACTCCAATTTGGAACGAACTGCCTTCGAACTTGAATTGTCCAATTTCTTACCCCTATGGATTTCCACTCGAGCCCAAACTTGGGAATCATCGTAATATGGTGGGAGGAGTCATTTGGTGAGTTTTGAGTGAAATCCAATCGCTAGAACTATGCAATACACCAACCACTCCAATTCGGAACGATCTGCCTTCGAACTTGAATTGTCCAATTTCTTACCCCTATGGATCTCCGATCGAGCCCAAAAACTTGGGCATCATCAAAATATGGTGGGAGGAGTCATTCGGTGAGTTTTCAGTGAAATCCAATCGCTAGAACTACGGAATACACCAACCACTCCTATAAGGAACGAACTGCCTTCGAACTTGAATTGTCCAATTTCTTACCCCTATGAATTTCCGATCGAGCCCAAAACATGGGAATCTTCATAATATGGTGGGAGGAGTCGTTTGGTGAGTTTTGAGTGAAATTTAATCGCTAGAACTATGCAATACACCAACCACTCCTATAAGGAACGAACTACCCTTCGAACATGAATTGTCCAATTTCTTAACCCTATTGATTTGCGATCGAGCCCAAAACTTGGGCATCATCATAATATTGTGGGAGGAGTCATTTGGTGAGTTTTGAGTGAAATCCAATTGCTAGAACTATGCAATACACCAACCACTCCAATTCGGAACGAACTGTCTTCGAACTTGAATTGTCCAATTTCTTACCCCTAGGGATTTCTGATCGAGCCCAAAACTTGGGCATCATCATAAAATGGTGGGAGGATTCATTTGGTGAGTTTAGAGTGAAATCCAATCGCTAGAACTACGGAATACACCAACCACTCCTATAAGGAACGAACTGCCTTTGAACCTGAATTGTCCAATTTCATACCCCAATTTATTTCCGATCGAGCCCACAACTTGGTCATCATCATAAAATGGTGGGAGGAGTCATTTGGTTAGTTTTGAGTGAAATCCAATCACTAGAACTATGCAATACACCAACCACTCCAATTCGGAACGAACAGCCTTCAAACTTGAATTGTCCAATTTCTTACCCCTATGGATTCCAATTGAGCCCAAAACTTTGGCATCATCATAATATGGTGGGAGGAGTTATTTGGTGAGTTTTGAGTGAAATCCAATCGCTAGAACTACGCAATACACCAACCACTCCATAAGGAACGAACTGCCTTTAAACCTAAATTGTCCAATTTCTTACCCCTATTGATTTCCGATCGAGCCCAAAACTTGGGAATCATCATAACATGGTGGGAGAAGTCATTTGGTGAGTTTTGAGTGAAATCCAATTGCTAGAACTATGAAATACACCAACCAGTCCAATTCGGAACGAACAAACTGCCTTCGAACTTTGGCATCATCATAATATGGTGGGAGGAGTTATTTGGTGAGTTTTGAGTGAAATCCAATCGCTAGAACTACGGAATACACCAGCCACTCCAATAAGGAACGAACTGCCATTGAACCTGAATTGTCCAATTTCTTACCCATGTTGATTTCAGATCGAGCCCAAAACTTGGGCATCATCATGATATGGTGGGAGGAGTCATTTGGTGAGTTTTGAGTGAAATCCAATTGCTAGAACTACGGAATACACCAGCCACTCCAATAAGGAAGGAACTGCCATTGAACCTGAATTGTCCAATTTCTTACCCCTATGGATTTCCGATCGAGCCCAACACTTGGAATAATCATAATATGGTGGAGGAGTCATTTGGTGAGTTTGAGTGAAATCTAATCGCTAGAACTTTGCAATACACCCAACCACTCCAATTCTGAACGAACTGCCTTCGAACATGAATTGTCCAATTTCTTACCCCTATTGATTTCCGATCGAGCCCAAAACTTGGAATAATCATAATATGGTGGGGGGAGTCATTTGGTGAGTTTTGAGTGAAATCCAATCGCTAGAACTATGCAATACACCAACCACTCCAATTCGGAACGAACTTCCTTCGAACTTCAATTGTCCAATTTCTTACCCCTATTGATTTCCGATCGAGCCCAAAACTTGGGCATCATCATAATATTGTGGGAGGAGTCATTTGGTGAGTTTTGAGTGAAATCCAATTGCTAGAACTATGCAATACACCAACCACTCCAATTCGGAACGAACTGTCTTCGAACTTGAATTGTCCAATTTCTTACCCCTAGGGATTCCTGATCGAGCCCAAAACTTGGGCATCATCATAATATGGTGGGCGGATTCACTTGGTGAGTTTTGAATGAAATTCAAATCGCTAGAACTACGGAATACACCAACCACTCCTATGAGGAACGAACTGCCTTTGAACCTGAATTGTCCAATTTCATACCCCAATTTATTTCCGATCGCGCCCACCACTTGGGCATCATCATAAAATGGTGGGAGGAGTCATTTGGTGAGTTTTGAGTGAAATCCAATCACTAGAACTATGCAATACACCAACAACTCCAATTCGGAACGAACAACCTTCAAACTTCAATTGTCCAATTTCTTACCCCTATGGATTTCCAATCGAGCCCAAAACTTTGGCATCATCATAATATGGTGGGAGGAGTCGTTTGGTTAGTTTTGAGAGAAATCCATTCGCTAGAACTACGGAATACACCAGCCACTCCTATTAGGAACGAACTGCCTTTGAACCTGAATTGTCCAATTTCTTACCCCTATTGATTTCTGATCGAGCCCAAAACTTGGGCATCATCATAGTATGGTGGGTGGATTCATTGGTGAGTTTTGAGTGAAATCCAATCGCTAGAACTATGCAATACACCAACCACTCCAATTCGGAACGAGCTGCCTTCGAACTTGAATTGTCCAATTTCTTACCCCTATGGATTTCCGATCGAGCCCAAAACTTTGGCATCATCATAATATGGTGGGAGGAGTCATTTGGTGAGTTTTGAGTGAAATCCAATCACTAGAACTACGGAATACACCAGCCACTCCTATTAGGAACGAACTGCCTTTGAACCTGAATTGTCCAATTTCTTACCCCTATTGGTTTCCGATCGAGCCCAAAACTTGGGCATCATCATAATATGGTGGGAGGAGTCATTTGGTGAGTTTTGAGTGAAATCCAATTCCTAGAAATATGCAATACACCAACCACTCGAATTCGGAACGAACTGCCTGCGAACTTGAATTGTCCAATTTCTTACCCCTATGGATTTCCGATCGAGCCCAAAACTTGGGCATCATCATAATATGGTGGGAGGAGTCATTTGGTGAGTTTTGATTGAAATCCAATCGCTAGAACTACGGAATACACCAACCACTCCTATAAGGAACGAACTGCCTTTGAACCTGAATTGTCAAATTTCTTACCCTTATTGATTTCCGATCGAGCCCAAAACTTGGGCATCATCATAATATGGTGGGAGGAGTCATGTGGTGAGTTTTGAGGGAAATCCAATCGCTAGAACTAAGGAATACACCAACCACTCCTATAAGGAACGAACTGCCTTTGAACCTGAATTGTCCAATTTCATACCCCAATTTATTTCAGATCGAGCCCACAACTTGGGTATCATCATAAAATGGTGGGAGGAGTCATTTGGTGAGTTTTGAGTGAAATCCAATCACTAGAACTATGCAATACACCAACCACTCCAATTCGGAACGAACTGTCTTCGAACTTGAATTATCCAATTTCTTACCCCTATGGATTTCCGATTGAGCCCAAAACTTGGGCATCATCATAATATGGTGGAGGAGTCATTTCGTAAGTTTTGAGTGAAATCCGATCGCTAGAACTACGGAATACACCAACCACTCCTGTAAGGAACGAACTGCCTTTGCACCTGAATTGTCCAATTTCTTTCCCCTATTGATTTCCGATCGAGCCAAAAACTTGAGCCTCATCATAATATGGTGGGAGGAGTCATTGGTGAGTTTTGAGTGAAATCCAATCGCTTGAACTATGGAATACACCAACCACTCCTATAAGGAACGAACTTCCTTTGAACCTGAATTGTCCAATTTCTTACCCCTATTGATTTCCGATCGAGCCCAAAACTTAGGAATCATCATAATATGGTGGGAGGAGTCATTTGGTGAGTTTTGAGTGAAATCTAATCGCCAGAACTACGGAATACACCAACCACTCCTATAAGGAACGAACTGCCTTCGAACCTGAACTATGCAATACACCAACCACTCCAATTCCGAACGAACTGTCTTCAAATTTTAATTGTCCAATTTCTTCCCCCTATGGATTTCCGATCGAGCCGAAAACTTTGGAAACATCATAATATGGTGGGAGGGGTCATTTGGTGAGTTTTGAGTGAAATCCGATCGCTAGAACTACGGAATGCACCAAGCACTCCTATATGGAACGAGATGCCTTTGAATCTGAATTGTCCAATTTCTTACCCCTATTGATTTCCGATCGATCTCATTACTTGGGAATCATCATAATATGGTGGGGGGAGTCATTTGGTGAGTTTTGAGTGAAATCCAAACGCTAGAACTATACAATAAACCAACCACTCTGATTCGGAACGAACTGCCTTCGAACTTGAATTGTCCAATTTCTTACCCTACGGATTTCCGATCGAGCCCGAAACTTTGGCAACATCATAATTGGTGGGAGGAGTCATTTGGTGAGTTTTGAGTGAAATCCGATCGCTAGAACTACGGAATACACCAACCACTCCTATAAGGAACGAACTCCCTTTGAACCTGAATTGTCCAATTTCTTACCCCTATTGATTTCCGATCGAGCCCAAAACTTAGGCCTCATCATAATATGGTGGGAGGAGTCATTTGGTGAGTTTTGAGTGCAATACAATCGGTAGAACTATGCAATACAGCAACCACTCCAATTCGGAACGAACTGCCTTCGAACTTGAATTGTCCAATTTCTTACCCATATGGATTTCCGATCGAGCCCAAAACTTGGGAATAATCATAATATGGTGGGGGAGTCATTTGGTGAGTTTTGAGTGAAATCCAATCGCTAGAACTATGCAAAACACCAACCACTCCAATTCGGAACGAACTGCCTTCGAACCTGAATTGTCCAGTTTCATAACCCTATGGATTTCCGATCGAGCCCAAAACTTGGGAATCATCAGAATATGGTGGGAGGAGTCATTTGGTGAGTTTTGATAGAAATCCCATCGCGACAACTATGCAATAACACCATCCACTCCAATTCGGAACGAACTGCCTTCGAACTTGAATTGTCCCATTTCTTACCCCTATGGATTTCCGATCGAGCCCAAAACTTGGGCATCATCATAATATGGTGGGAGGATTCATTTGGTGAGTTTTGAGTGAAATCCAATCTACAGAACTACGGAATACACCAACCACTCCTATAAGGAACGAACTGCCGTTGAACCTGAATTGTCCACTTTCATACCCCTATTGACTTTCGATCGAGCCCACAACTTGGGCATCATCATAAAATGGTGGGAGGAGTCATTTGGTGAGTTTTGAGTGAAATCCAATCGCTAGAACTATGCAATACACCAACCACTCAATTCGGAATGAACTGTCTTCGAACTTGAATTGTCCAATTTCTTACCCCTATGGATTTCTGATTGAGCCGAAAACTTTGGCATCATCATAATATGGAGGGAGGAGTCATTTGGTGAGTTTTGAGTGAAATCCAATCGCTAGAACTACGGAATACACCAACCACTCCAATTCGGAACGAATTGCCTTCGAACTGGAATTGTCCAATTTCTTACCCCAATGGATTTCCGATCGAGCCCAAAACTTAGGAATCACCATAATATGGTGGGAGGAGTCATTTGGTGAGTTTTGAGTGAAATCCAATCGCTAGAACTACGGAATACATCAACCACTCCTATAAGGAACGAACTGCCTTTGAACCTGAATTGTCCAATTTCTTACCCTATTCATTTCCGATCGAGCCCAAAACTTGGACATCATCATAATATGGTGGGAGGAGTCATTTGGTGAGTTTTGAGTTAAATCCAATCGCTAGAACTACGGAATACACCAACCACTCCTATAAGGATCGAACAGCCTTTGAACCTGAATTGTCCAATTTCTTACCCCTATTGATTTCCGATCGAGCCCAAAACTTGGGCATCATCATAAGATGGTGGGAGGAGTCATTTGGTGTGTTTTGAGTGAAATCCTATCGCTAGAACCACGGAATACACCAACCACTCCTATAAGGAACGAACTGCCTTTGAACCTGAATTGTCCAATTTCTTACCCCTATTGATTTTCGATCGAGCCCAAAACTTGGGCATCACCAGAAGATGGTGGGAGGAGTCATTTGGTGAGTTTTGAGTGAAATCCAATTGCTAGAACTACGCAAAACACCAACCACTCCAATTCGGACGAACTGCCTCTCGAACTTGAGTTGTCCAATTTCTTACCCCTATGAACTTCCGATCGAGCCCAAAACTTTGGCATCATCACAATATGGTGGGAGGAGTCATTTGGTGAGTTTTGAGTGAAATCCAATTTCATACCCCTATTGACTTCCAATCGAGCCCACAACTTGGGCATCATCATAATATGGTGGGAGGAGTCATTTGGTGAGTTTTGACTGAAATCCAATCGCTAGAAACTATGCAATACACCAACCACTCCAATTCGGAAACGAACTGCCTTCGAATTTGAATTGTCCAATTTCTTACCCCCTACGGATTTCCGATCGATCCCAAAATTTTGGCATCATCATAATATGGTGGGAGGAGTCACCTTGGTGAGTTTTGAGTGAAATCCAATCGCTAGAACTACGGAATACACCAACCACTCCTATAAGAAACGAACTGCCTTTGAACCTGAATTGTCCAATTTCTTAACCCTATTGAGTTCCGATCGAGCCCAAAACTTGGGCATCATCATAATATGGTGGGAGGAGTCATTTGGTGAGTTTTGAGTGAAATCCAAACGTTAGAACTACGGAATACACCAACACTCCTATAAGGAACGAACTGCCTTTGAACCTGAATTGTCCAATTTCTTATCCCTATTGATTTCCGATCGAGTCCAAAACTTGGGCATCATCATAATATGGTGGGAGGGGTCATTTGGTGAGTTTTGAGTGAAATCCAATCGTTAGAACTACGGAATACACCAACCACTCCTATAAGGAACGAACTGCCTTTGAACCTGAATTGTCCAATTTCTTATCCCTATTGATTTCCGATCGAGCCCAAAACTTGGGCATCATCATAATATAGTGGGAGGAGTCATTTGGTGAGTTTTGAGTGAAATCCAATCGCTAGAACTAACGGAATACATCAACCACTCCTATAAGGAACGAACTGCCTTTTGAACCTGAATTGTCCAATTTCTTACCCCTATTCATTTCCGATCGAGCCCAAAAACTTGGACATCATCATAATATGGTGGGAGGACTCATTGGTGAGTTTGAGTTAAATCCAATCGCTAGAACTACGGAATACACCAACCACCTCCTATAAGGATCGAACTGCCTTTGAACCTGATTGTCCAATTTCTTACCCCTATTGATTTCCGATCGAGCCCAAAACTTGGGCATCATCATAAGATGGTGGGAGGAGTCATTTGGTGTGGTTTGAGTGAAATCCTATCGCTAGAACCACGGAATACACCAACCACTCCTATAAGGACCGATTGCCTTTGAACCTGAATTGTCCAATTTCTTACCCCTATTGATTTCCGATCGAGCCCAAAACTTGGGCATAATCATAATATAGTGGGAGGAGTCATTTGGTGAGTTTTCGGTGAAATCCAATCGCTAGTAGAACTATGCAATACACGAACCACTCCAATTCGGAACGAACTTTCTTCGAACTTGAATTGTCCAATTTCTTACCCCTATGGATTTCCGATCGAGCCCAAAACTTGGGCATCATCATAATATGGTGGGAGGAGTCATTTGGTGAGTTTTGAGTGAAATCCAATCGCTAGAACTACGGAATACACCAACCACTCCTGTAAGGAACGAACTGCCTTTGGACATGAATTGTCCAATTTCTTACCCCTATTGATTTCCGATCGAGCCCAAAACTTGGGCATCATCATAATATGGTGGGAGGAGAGTCATTTGGTGAGTTTTCAGTGAAATCCAATCGCTAGAACTAGGCAATACACGAACCACTCCAATTCGGAACGAACTTTCTTCGAACTTGAATTGTCCAATTTCTTACCCCGATGGATTTCCGATCGAGCCCAAACTTGGGCATCATCATAATATGGTGGGAGGAGTCCTTTGGTGAGTTTTGAGTGAAATCCAATCGCTAGAACTACGGAATACACCAACCACTCCTCTAAGGAAACGAACTGCCTTTGAACCTGAATTGTCCAATTTCTTACCCCTATTCATTTCCGATCGAGCCCAAAACTTGGGTCTCATCATAATATGGTGGGAGGAGTCTTTTGGTGAGTTTGAGTGAAATCCAATCGCTAGAACTACGGAATGCACCAACCACTCCTATAAGGAACGAACTGCCTATGAACCTGAATTGTCCAATTTCTTACCCCTATTCATTTCCGTTCGAGCCCAAAACTTGGGCATCATCATAATATGGTGGGAGGAGTCATTTGGTGAGTTTTGAGTGAAATCCAATCGCTAGAACTATGCAATACACCAACCACCTCCAATTCTTAACGAACGTCTTCGAACATGAATTGTCCAATTTCTTACCCTACGGATTCCGATGGAGCCCAAAACTTGGGCATCATCATATTATTGTGGGAGGAGTCATTTGGTGAGTTTTGAGTGATATCCAATCGCTAGAACTACGGAATACACCAACCACTCCTATAAGGAAACGAACTGCCTTTGAACCTGAATTGTCCAATTTTCTTACCCCTATTGATTTCCGATCGAGCCCAAAACTTGGGCCTCATCATAATATGGTGCGAGGAGTGATTTGGTGAGTTTTGAGTGAAATCCAATCGCTAGAACTACGGAATACCCCAGCCACTCCTATAAGGAACGAAACTGCCTTTGAACTTGAATTGGCCAATTTCTTACCCCTATGGATTTCCGATCGAGCCCAAAAACTTGGGCAATCATCATAATATGGTGGAGGAGTCATTTGGTGAGTTTGAGTGAAATCCAATAGCTAGAACTATGCAATGCACCAACCACTCTCAATTCGGACGAATTGTCTTCGAACTTTAATTGTCCAATTTCTTACCCCTATGGATTCTCCGATCGAACCCAAGACTTGGGCATCATCATAATATGGTGGAGGAGTCATTTGGTGGGTTTTGAGTGAAATCCAATGGCTAGAAATACGGATTATACACCAGCCACTCCTATATGGAACGAACATCCTTTGAAACCTAATTATCCAATTTCTTACGCCTATTCATTTCCGATCGAGCCCAAAACTTGGGCCTCATCATAATATGGTGGGAGGAGTCATTTGGTGAGTTTCAGTGAAATCCAATCGCTAGAACTACGAATGCACCAACACTCCTATAAGGAAGCGAACTGCCTTTGAACCTGAATTGTCCAATTTCTTACCCCTATTGATTTCCGATCGAGCCCAAAACTTGGGCATCATCATATTATGGTGGGAGGAGTCATTTGGGTGAGTTTTGAGTGAAAATCCATCGCTAGAACTATGCAATCACACAACCATCCCAATTCTTAACGAACTGTCTTCGAACTTGAATTGTCCAATTTCTTACCCCTACGGATTTCCGATGGAGCCCAAACTTGGCATCATCATATTATTGTGGGAGGAGTCATTGGGTGCGTTTTGAGTGATATCCAATCGCTAGAACTACGGAATACACCAACCACTCCTATAAGGAACGAACTGCCTTTGAACCTGAATTGTCCAATTTCTCACCCCTATTGATTTCCGATCGAGCCAAAACTTGGCCATCATCATAATATGGTGGGAGGAGTCATTTGGTGGGTTTGAGTGAAATACAATGGCTAGAACTACGGAATACACCAGCCACTCCTATATGGAATGAACATCCATTGAACCTGAAGTATCCAATTTCTTACGCCTACGGATTTTCCGATCGAACCCAAAACTTGGGCATCATCATATTATGGTGGGAGGACTCATTGGTGACTTTTGAGTTAAATCCAATCGCTAGAACTACGGAATACAACCAACACTCCTATAAGGAACGAACTGCCTTTGAACCTGAATTGTCCAATTTCTTACCCCAATTAATTTCCCGATCGAGCCCAAAACTTGGGCATCATCATAATATGGTGGGAGGAGTCATTTGGGGAGTTTTGAGTGAAATCCAATCGCTAGAAAATATGCAATACACCAACCACTCCAATTCGGAACGAACTGTCTCTCGAACTTGAATTGTCCAATTCTTACCCCTACGGATTTCCGATGGAGCCCAAAACTTGGGCATCAACATAATACTGTGGGAGGAGTCATTTGGTGCGTTTTGAGAGAAGTCCAATCGCTAGAACTACGTAATCCACCAACCACTCCAATCCGGAACGAACTGTCTTCGAACTTGAATTGTCCAATTTCTTACCCCTACGGATTTCCGATGGAGCCCAAAACTTGGGCATCATCATAATATGGTGGGAGGAGTCATTTGGTAAGTTTTGAGTGAAATCCAATCGCTAGAACTACGGAATACACCAACCCTCCTGTAAGGAACGAATAGCCTTGAACTTGGGTTGTCCAATTTCTTACCCCTATTGATTTCCGATCGATCCCAAAACTTGGGCATCATCATAATATGGTGGGAGGAGTCATTTGGTGAGTTTTGAGTGAAATCCAATCGTCTAGAAACTATGCAATACACGAACCACTCCAATTCGGAACGAACTTTCTTCTCGAACTTGAATTGTCCAATTTCTTACCCCTATGGATTTCCGATCGAGCCCAAAACTTGGGCATCATCATAATATGGTGGAAAGGAGTCATTTGGGGAGTTTTGAGTGAAATCCCAATCGCTAGAACTACGGAATCCACAACCACTCGTATAACGAACGAACTGCCTGCAACATGAATTGTCCAATTTCTCACCCCTATTTATTCCGATCGAGCCAAAACTTGGCCACATCATAATATGGTGGGGAGGAGTCATTTGGTGGGTTTTGAGTGAAATCCAGTGGCTAGAACTACGGAATACACCAGCCAATCCTATATGGAACGAACATCCTTTGAACCTGATTATCCAATTTCGTACGCCTATTTCATTTCGTAATCGAGCCAAAAACTTAGGACCTCATCATAATATGGTGGGAGGAGTCAGTGTGGTGAGTTTGAAGGGAAATCCAATCGCTAGAAACTATGCAATACACCAAACCACTCCAATTCGGAACGAAACTGTCTTCGAACATGAATTGTCCAATTTCTTACCCTATGGATTTCCGATCGAGCCCCAAAACTTGGGCATCATCATAATATGGTGGGAGGGAGTCATTTGGTGGTTTTGAGTGAAAGCCAATCGCTAGAACATGGAATACACGAAACCACTTCCATATTCGGAACGAACTTTTCTTCGAACTTGAATGTCCAATTTCTTACCCCTATGGATTTCCGATCGAGCCCAAAACTTGGCATCATCATCATATGGTGGGAGGAGTCATTTGGTGAGGTTTGAGTGAAATCCAATCGCTAGAACTACGGAATACACCAACCACTCCTGTAAGGAACGAAACAGCCTTTGAACTTGAATTGTCCAATTTCTTACCCCTATTGATTTCCGATCGATCCCAAAACTTTGGCATCATCATAATATGGTGGGAGGAGTCATTTGTAGTTTTGAGTGAAATCCAATCGCTAGAACTATGGAATACACGAACCACTCCAAGTCGGAACGAACTTTCTTCGAACTTGAATTGTCCAATTTCTTACCCCCTATGGATTTCCGATCGAGCCCAAAACTGGGGATCATCATAATATGGTGGGAGGAGTCATTTGGTGAGTGTTTGAGTGAAATTCAATCGCTAGAACTAACGGACTACCAACCACTCTGTAAGGAACGAACTGCCTTGGACATGATTGTCCATTTCTTACCCCTATTGATTTCCGATCAGCCCAAAACTTGGGCATCATCATAATATGGTTGGGAGGAGTCATTTGGGGAGTTTGAGTGAATCCACAATCGCTAGAAATATGCAATAACACCAACCACTCCAATTCGGAACGAACTGTCTTCGAACTTGAATTGTCCAATTTCTTACCCGACGGATTTCCGATGGAGCCCAAAACTTGGGCATCATCATAATATGGTGGAAGGAGTCATTGGTGAGTTTTGAGTGAAATCCAATCGCTAGAACTATGGAATACACCAACCACTCCTCTAAGGAACGAACTGCTTTGAACCTGAATTGTCCAATTTCTTACCCCTATTTTTCCGATCGAGCCCAAAACTTGGGCATCATCATAATATGGTGGGAGGAGTCATTTGGTGAGTTTTGAGTGAAATCCAATCGCTAGAACTATGGAATACACCAACCACTCCTCTAAGGAACGAACTGCCTTTGAACCTGAATTGTCCAATTTCTTACCCCTATTCATTTCCGATCGAGCCCAAAACTTGGGCCTCATCATAATATGGTGGGAGGAGTCATTTGGTGAGTTTTGAGGGAAATCCAATCGCTAGAACTATGCAATACACCAACCACTCCAATTCGGAACGAACTGTCTTCGAACATGAATTGTCAAATTTCTTACCCCTATGGATTTCCGATCGAGCCCAAAACTCGGGCATCATCATAATATGGTGGGAGGATCATTTGGGGAGTTTTGAGTGAAATCCAATCGCTAGAACTTTGGAATACACCAACCACCTACAAGGAACGAACTGCCTTTGAACCTGAATTGTCCAATTTCTTACCCCTATTGATTTCCGATCGAGCCACAACTTTGGCATCATCACAATATGGTGGGAGGAGTCATTTGGTGAGTTTTGAGTGAATCCAATCGCTAGAACTATGCAATACACCAACCACTCTCCAATTCGGAAGGAACTGCCCTCGAACTTCAGTTGTCCAATTTCTTACCCCTATGGATTTCCGATCGAGCCCAAAACTTTGGCATCATCATAATATGGTGGGAGGAGTCATTGTTGAGTTTTGAGTGAAATTCGATCGCTAGAACAACGGAATACACCAACCACTCCTATAAGGAACGAACTGCCTTTGAACCTGAATTGTCCAATTTCTTACCCCTATGATTTCCGATCGAGCCCAAAACTTGGGCATCATCATAATATGGTGGGAGGAGTCATTTGGTGAGTTTTGAGTGAAATCCAATCGCTACAACTACGGAATACATTAACCACTCCTATAAGGAACGAACTGCCTTTGGACATGAATTGTCCAATTCTTACCCCTATTGATTTCCGATCGAGCCCAAAACTTGGGCATCACCATAATATGGTGGAGGAGTCAATTGGTGAGTTTTCAGTGAAATCCAATCGCTAGAACTATGCAATACACGAACCACTCCAATTCGGAACGAACTTTCGTCGAACTTGAATTGTCCAATTTCTTACCCCTATGGATTTCCAATCGAGCCCAAAACTTGGGCAATCATAATATGGTGGGAGGAGTCATTTGGTGAGTTTTGAGTGAAATCCAATCGCTAGAATACGGAATACACAACCACTCCTCTAAGGAACGAACTGCCTTTGAACCTGAATTGTCCAATTCTTACCCGTATTGATTTCCGACGAGCCCAAAACTTGGGCATCATCATAATATGGTGGGAGGAGTCATTTGGTGAGTTTTGAGTGAAATCCAATCGCTAGAACTACGGAATGCACCAACCACTCCTATAAGGAACGAACTGCCTTTGAACCTGAATTGTCCAATTTCTTACACCTATTGATTTCCGATCGAGCCCAAAACTTGGGCATCATCATAATATAGTGGGAGGAGTCATTTGGTGAGTTTTCAGTGAAATCCAATCGCTAGAACTATGCAATACACGAACCACTCCAATTCGGAACGAACTTTCTTCGAACTTGAATTGTCCAATTTCTTACCCCTACGGATTTCCGATCGAGCCCAAAACTTGGGCATCATCATATATGGTGGGAGGAGTCATTTGGGGAGTTTTGAGTGAAATCCAATCGCTAGAACTACGGAATACACCAACCACTCCTGTAAGGAACGAACTGCCTTTGGACATGAATTGTCCAATTTCTTACCCCTATTGATTTCCGATCGAGCCCAAAACTTGGGCATCATAATATGGTGGGAGGAGTCATTTGGTGAGTTTTGAGTGAAATCCAATCGCTAGAACTACGAAATACACCAACCACCGATAACGAACGAACTGCCTTTCAACCTGAATTGTCCAATTTCTCACCCCTATTGATTTCCGATCGAGCCCAAAAC
>BJCG01003974.1:0-43749 GCA_005406145.1 Prunus yedoensis | reverse complement strand
TCATCATAATATGGTGGGAGGAGTCATTTGGTGAGTTTTGAGTGAAATCTAATCGCTAGAACTACGGAATACACCAACCACTCCTATAAGGAACGAAATGCCTTTGAACCTGAATTGTCCAATTTCTTACCTCTATTGATTTCTGATCGAGCCCAAAACTTGGGCATCCTCATAATATGGTGGGGGAGTCATTTGGTGAGTTTTGAGTGAAATCCAATCGCTAGAACTACGGAACACCAGCCACTCCTATAAGAACGAACTGGCTGTGAACCTGAATTGTCCAATTTCTTACCCCTATTGATTTCCGATCGAGCCCACAACTTGGGCATCATCATAATATGGTGGAGGATTCATTTGGTGAGTTTTGAGTGAAATCCAGTCGGTAGAACTATGCAATACACCAACCACTCCAATTCGGAACGAACTGCCTTTGAACTTGAATTGTCCAATTTCTTACCCCTATGGATTTCCGATCGAGCCCAAAACTTTGGCATCATCATAATATGGTGGGAGGAGTCATTTGGTGAGTTTTGAGTGAAATCCAATTGCTAGAACTACGGAATACACCAACCACTCCTATAAGGAACGAACTGCCTTTGAACCTGAATTGTCCAATTTCTTTCCCCTATTGATTTCCGATCGAGCCCAAAACTTGGGCATCATCATAATATGGTGGGAGGAGTCATTTGGTGAGTTTTGAGTGAAATCCAATCGCTAGAACTACGGAATACACCAACCACTCCTATAAGGAACGAACTGCCTTTGAACCTGAATTGTCCAATTTCTTTCCCCTACTGATTTCCGATCGAGCCCAAAACTTGGGCATCATCATAATGGTGGGGGAGTCATTTGGTAAGTTTTGAGTGAAATCCAATCGCTAGAACTACGGAATACACCAGCCACTCCTATAAGGAACGAACTGGCTGTGAACTTGAATTGTCCAATTTCTTACCCCTATTGATTTCCGATCGAGCCCACAACTTGGGC
Organism: Prunus yedoensis; assembly: GCA_005406145.1. Classification (NCBI taxonomy): domain Eukaryota; kingdom Viridiplantae; phylum Streptophyta; class Magnoliopsida; order Rosales; family Rosaceae; genus Prunus; species Prunus yedoensis. Next base: position 42,762 of record BJCG01003974.1, on the reverse strand, counting down.
ATCATCATAATATGGTGGGAGGAGTCATTTGGTGAGTTTTGAGTGAAATCCAATCGCTAGAACTACGGAATACACCAACCACTCCTATAAGGAACGAACTGCCTAAGAACCTGAATTGTCCAATTTCTTACCTCTATTGATTTCCGATCGAGCCCAAAACTTGGGCATCATCATAATGTGGTGGGAGGAGTCGTTTGGTGAGTTTTGAGTGAAATCCAATCGCTAGAACTATGCAATACACCAACCACTCCAATTCGGAACGAACTGCCTTTGAACTTGAATTGTCCAATTTCTTACCGCTATGGATTTCCGATCGAGCCCAAAACTTTGGCATCATCATAATATGGTGGGAGGAGCCATTTGTGAGTTTTGAGTGAAATCCAATTGCTAAACTACGGAATACACCACCACCTATAAGGAACGAACTGCCTTTGAACCTGAATTGTCCAGGTTCTTTCCCCTATGGATTTCCAATCGAGCCCAAAACTTGGGAATCATCATAATATGGTGGCAGGAGTCATTTGGTCAGTTTGAGTGAAATCCAATCGCTAGAACTACGGAATACACCAACCACTCCTATAAGGAACGAACTGCCTTTGAACCTGAATTGTACAATTTCTTACCCCTATTGATTTCCGATCGAGCCCAAAACTTGGGCATCATCATAATATGGTGGGAGGAGTCTTTTGGTGAGTTTTGAGTGAAATCCAATCGCTAGAACTATGCAATACACCAACCGCTCCAATTGAACGAACTGCCTTCGAACTTGAATTGTCCAATTTCTTACCCCTATGGATTTCCGATTGAGCCCAAACTTGGGCATCATCATAATATGGTGGGAGGAGTCATTTGGTGAGTTTTGAGTGAAATCCAATCCTTAGAACTACGGAATGCGCCAAGTACTCCTATAAGGAACGAACTGCCTTTGAACGTGAATTGTCCAATTTCTACTCCTATTGATTTCCAATCGAGCCCAAAACTTGGGCATCATCATAATATTGTGGAGGAGTCATTTGGTGAGTTTTGAGTGAAATCCAATCGCTAGAACTATGCAATACACCAACCACTCCAATTTAGAACGAACTGCTTTCGAACTTGAATTGTTCAATTTCTTACCCCTATGGATTTCCGATCGAGCCCAAACTTGGGCATCATCATAATATGGTGGGAGGGGTCATTTGGTGAGTTTTGAGTGAAATCCATCGCTAAACTACGGAATACACCAACCACTTCTATAAGGAACGAACTGCCTTTGACTTGAATTGTCCAATTTCTTACCTCTATTGATTTCCGATCGATCCCAAAACTTGGGCATCATCATAATATGGTAGGAGGAGTCATTTGGTGAGTTTGAGTGAAATCCAATCGCTAAAACTACGGAATACACCAACCACTCCTATAAGGAACGAACTGCCTTTGAACTTGAATTGTCCAATTTCTTACCTCTATTGATTTCCGATCGATCCCAAACTTGGGCATCATCATAATATGGTAGGAGGAGTCATTTGGTGAGTTTTGAGTGAAATCCAATCGCTAGAACTACGGAATACACCAACCACTCCTATAAGGAACGAACTGCCTTTGAACCTGAATTGTCCAATTTCTTACCCCTATGGATTTCCGTCGAGCCCAGAACTTGGGCATCATCATAATATGGTGGGAGAGTCATTTGGTGAGGTTTGAGTGAAATCCAATCGCTAGAACTAAGGAATACACAACAACTCCTATAAGGAACAAACTGCCTTTGAACCTGAATTGTCCAATTCTTACCCCCATTGATTTCCGATCGAGCCCAAAACTTGGCCATCACCCTATTATGGTGGGAGGAGTCATTTGGTGAGTTTTGAGTGAAATCCAATCGCTAGAACTGCGGAATACACCAGCCACTCCTATAAGGAACGAACTGCCTTTGAAACTGAATTGTCCAATTTCTTACCCCTATTGATTTCCGATCGAGCCCAAAACTTGGGCAACTTCTTAATATGGTGGGAGGCTTCGTTTGGTGAGTTTTGAGTGAAATCCAATTGCTAGAACTATGCAAAACACCAACCACTCCAATTCGGAACGAACTGTCTTCGAACTTGAATTGTCCAATTTCTTACCCCATTGGCCTTCCGATGGAGCCCAAAACTTGGGCATCATCATAATATGGTGGGAGGAGTCATTTGGTGAGTTTTGAGTGAAATCCTATCGTTAGAACTACGGAATACACCGACCACTCCTCTAAGGAACGAACTGCCTTTGAACCTGATTGTCCAATTTCTTACCCTTATGGATTTCCGATCGAGCCTAGAACTTGGGCATCATCATAATATGGTGGGAGGAGTCATGTGGTGAGTTTTGAGTGATATCCAATTGCTAGAACTATGCAATACACCAACCACTCCAATTCGGAACGAACTGCCTACGAACTTGAATTGTCCAATTTCTTACCCCTATGAATATCCGATCGAGCCCAAAACTTGGGCATCATCATAATATGGTGGGAGGAGTCATTTGGTGAGTTTTAAGTGAAATCCAATCGCTAGAACTACGGAATACACCAACCACTCCTATACGGAACGAACTGCCTTTGAACCTGAATTGTCCAATTTCTTACCCCTATTGATTTCCGATCGAGCCCAAAACTTGGGCATCACCATAATATGGTGGGACGAGTCATTTGGTGAGTTGTAAGTGAAATCCAACTGCTAGAACTAAGTAATACACCAACCACTCCAATCAGAACGAACTGTCTTCGAACTTGAATTGTCCTATTTCTTACCCCTATGGATTTCCGATTGAGCCCAAAACTTGGGCATCATCATAATAGGTGGGAGGAGTCATTTGGGAGTTTTGAGTGAAATCCAATCGCTAGAACTACGGAATGCGCCAACTACTCCTATAAGGAACGAACTGCCTTTGAACTTGAATTGTCCAATTTCTTACTCCTATTGATTTCCAATCGAGCCCAAAACTTGGGCATCATCATAATATTGTGGGAGGAGTCATTTGGTGAGTTTTGAGTGAAATCCAATCGCTAGAACTATGCAATGAACCAACCACTCCAATTCAGAACGAACTGCTTCCGAACTTGAATTGTTCAATTTCTTACCCCTAGGATTTCCGATCGAGCCCAAACTTGGGCATCATCATAATATGGTGGAGGAGTCATTTGGTGAGTTTTGAGTGAAATCCTATCGCTATAACTACGGAATACACCAACCACTCCTATAAGGAACGAACTGCCTTTCAACCTGAATTGTCCAATTTCTTACCCCTATGGATTTTCGATCGAGCCCAGAACTTGGGCATCATCATATAGGTGGGAGGAGTCATTTGGTGAGTTTTGAGTGAAATCCAATCGCTAGAACTAAGGAATACACAACCACTCCTATAAGGAACGAACTCCCTTTCAACCTGAATTGTCCAATTTCTTACTCCTATTGATTTTCAATCGAACCCAAAACTTGGGCATCATCATAATATTGTGGGAGGAGTGATTTGGTGGGTTTTGAGTGAAATTCAATCGCTAGAACTATGCAATACACCAACCACTCCAATTCAGAACGAACTGCTTTCGAACTTGAATTGTTCAATTTCTTACCCCTATGGATTTCCGATCGAGCCCAAAACTTGGGCATCATCATAATATGGTGGGAGGAGTCATTTGGTGAGTTTTGAGTGAAATCCAATCGCTAGAACTACGGAATACACCAACCACTCCTATAAGGAACGAACTGCCTTTGAACCTGAATTGTCCAATTTCTTACCCTATGGATTTTCGATCGAGCCCAGAACTTGGGCATCATCATAATATGGTGGGAGGAGTCATTTGGTGAGTTTTGAGTGAAATCCAATCGCTAGAACTAAGGAATACACAACCACTCCTATAAGGAACGAACTGCCTTTCAACCTGAATTGTCCAATTTCTTACTCCTATTGATTTCCAATCGAACCCAAAACTTGGGCATCATCATAATATTGTGGGAGGAGTTATTTGGTGAGTTTTGAGTGAAATCCAATCGCTAGAACTAAGGAATACACAACCACTCCTATAAGGAACGAACTGCCTTTGAACCTGAATTGTCCAATTTCTTACCCTATGAATTCCGATCGAGCCCAAAACATGACCATCATTCTATTACGGTGGGAGGAGTCATTTGGTGTGTTTTGAGTGAAATCCAATCGCTAGAACTGCGGAATACACCAGCCACTCCAATAAGGAACGAACTGCCTTTGAACCTGAATTGTCCAATTTCTTACCCCTATTGATTTCCGATCGATCCCAAAACTTGGGCATCATCATAATATGGTAGGAGGAGTCATTTGGTGAGTTTTGAGTGAAATCTAATCGCTAGAACTACGGTATACACCAACCACTCCTATAAGGAACGAACTGCCTTTGAACCTGAATTGTCCAATTTCTTACCCCTACTGATTTCCGATCGAGCTCAAAACTTGGGCATCATCATAATAAGGTGGGAGGTGATGAGCACATAAACTATCACATTTATTATCCCTACATTATATTTGTTAGTGCTTTAGTTAATTTTGTTTAAAGTCTTTTTATTCTTCTTTTTAGGTGGAGCTTCCAAACAATTAAATGCAATTGGAAGTTGTTAGTAAACAAATAAATGAATGAAGAAGTGGTGATGGCATTGATATAAATAAAAACAAAGCATTGAAGTGTGGTAGCCAAACAAATGAGGATGAAGATTTGGAGAGTGTTGCCGGCACTAGAGGAAAATAAACAAGGGAAGCAAAATGGTGATTGACTTGGTGGCATTAAACAATTTGTAGTTGGGAATGACCAAATGAATGATGAAGAATTAGTGCCACACCAAGGCATAAAAGAAAGGAAAAGAAGCAATGGATGGAGCAACCAAGAAGAAAAGAATTGAAAAGAATGCATGAAGTGCCACACTCATGCCAAAAGAAGAAACATGAAGAGATGGGTTACGGTTGTGTATTGAATGAGATGAGAATTTTAGATTTTAATATTTCCCTAGTTGTTGTGATTTAAGGCTATAAATAGGAAGCTCTACAAGCCTTCAAAACACACACCAAGCTCACATCTTCTCTTGAGCTCTCTCTCCTTCCTCCAATTCTTCTAGTTCTAAATTTCTGTTTTAGTTTTTTTATGGGGAACTAACTCCCTAGCTAAGGCTAGGGGAAAGCTTTTAATATAAGTGTGTAATTGTTATTAGTTTGATCCAAACTTAAGCTTTAATGTGAATTTGTAGTTTTTGTTCAAATGGAATTTGTAGTTTTCTTTTTAATTAATTGATGAATGTTTGATAATCTATTTCATGGGTTCAATCATGTTTTTCCCATTGTGTAGTAAAAACTTTCATGCTTTTAAAAGAGAAGAGAATTACTAAAGATTAATAGAATTTTGATGAAGATTATTTTTGATAGTTTGTTGCCAATGGTACAAGTTATGCTTAGAATACTTCTAAAGGAAATTAAAAAGAGCTTTAATTATTTTGAACAACTACAATGGAAAATATTTTGTGGATCAAATTATAAGAGTTGCATGCTTATGTTAAAAGTGGAACCCCAATGCCTTAGTGTTTTAATCAATTAAATTTTCTCTAAATCAAATCTTGCATAACTCTACCTCTCAATCATAATTGTTCTTTTTCATCTCTGTTATTTTCTTTACACTGCTCTCTGTGGATACGACACTCGGACTTCCGAGCTACACTACTATACGACACCTCCCTTGGGTTTTGCAAAGTGGTCGAACAAATTGGCGCCGTTGCCGGGGAGCGGCTTGTCAAAGAGTACAGAGATCCCCTTGGTCAGAGGTTTGCTGGTTATGTGAAATTCTTCACATATGGTACACTCTTTCCAACTTTCATCTTATTGTTAATATTTTTTTTTTTTTTTGTTTTAGTTGTTTTTTTTTTTGTTTTGTTTTTTATTTATTATTTACTTTATGCGACCTAGAGATCATCTAGGAAGATTTGTCAAAAAGTCTGCAACTGTTAATTCTGCTTCAACTTCTTCAACTGAAATATCCAACAAATCTGAAAGCATGGCAGAATTGCAATATGAACAAGAAATTGAATAATGAACAGAGGTTAATGCTCAGATTGTGAATGATGAAATGAAGAGAAGTAGTTGCACCTAGGACTTTAGAGACATTTTTGCATCCTATTCGTGCACCAAATCCTTCATGCATCATGTTTCCACCTAACATGCCAAATTATGATTTCAAACCTGGAATGATTCAATTACTACCTATTTTTCATGGCATGGAAAGTGAAAATCCTTATGTGCATGTTAGGGAATTTGAAGAGGCTATTGGCACTTTTTACAATGTTCAACTTGATAGGATTAATTTCATAAGGTTGAAATTTTTTCCTTTTTCCTTAAAAGAAAAGGCTAAAGTTGGTTGTATTCATTAAGGGCTAGATCCATAGGTTCTTGGGGGGAAATGACTCAAGCATTTTTCAACAAATATTTTCCTAATCACAAGACGATTGCTCTTAAGAAAAGAATCTCAAATTTCTCTCAAAAGAAAATGAAACTTTGTATCAAACTTGGGAAAAATTTAAAGAGCTTTTGAATTTGTGTCCACACCATGGCTTTGAAAACTGGCGTCTTGCTAGTTATATCTATGAGGGACTTCTCCCCGTGATCGCCAATTTGTTGAGTCTATGTGTAATGGAAATTTTATGCAAAAAGACCCTGATGATGCCCTAGAATTTTTGGATGAAATTGCTGAAAAAGCTCATCAATGGACTGTCCCCAGTCCAGTTGAGACCACTGATCGTCAAGAATTGCCACATCTTCTACTAATAAAGGAATTTACAATTAAAAGAAGAAGATGATTGGAAATTAAAATTTGAGGTTTTGACTAAAGAGATAGCTGCTTTGAAAACGGAAAAATCAAATTTGCCTCAACCTGTTTTCAAGCTGATGTTAATCAAGTTGTGATTCTTGTTATGAGATTGGTCATACTGTTAAAAATGCCCAATTTTTCAGGAAATGAAAGGAGCTTATGAGAGCGTTGTGCTGCTGTTGGAAACTTCAAACAACAATATTCTCCTTTTTCCAACACTTACAATCCAGCAACAAGAATCATCCAAACTTTCGTTGGAGCAATGATCACAACCTCAGGTAAGTGATAGAAATTCTTTCAATCATCAGTTTCCTGCACTAATACATTTAATGCTAGACCTTCTTTGAGCGATACTCTTCAAGCATTTATGCAGGAACAACAGAAGCAAAATCAAAGGTATGATACCTTGTTTGGTCAAATGGTTGAAGAAAATAAAGAAATTAAAAGCCAAATTTCTAAATTGACAAATTCTTTTGCAATAAATGAAAAAGGAAAATTTCCTTCCCAAACTCAACCAAATCCAAAGAATGTTAATTCGTGTGAACCTCAATTGAACATGCTAAGTCTGTCATTGCTCTTAGAAGTGGTAAAATAATTGATACACACCTTCACCAAAGGAAGTTGAAAAATCTAAGAATAATGATGAACTAAACAAGTCCAAATTGAGTGAATCAAATGAATATCATTTTCCTGCTCCTTTTCCCAAGCTTTAAATCCTCCAAAGAAATTGAATCAAAATTCTGAAATTTTGGATGTTTTTAAAGAAGTCAAAGTTAATATTCCTCTGTTAGATGCTATTAAACAGATCCCTTCTTATGCTAAATTTTTAAAAGATCTGTGCACTTTTAAAAGAAAGCATCAGGTGAAGAAAACTGCATTTTTGACTGAACATGTGAGTGCATTGTTGCAACATAAGGTCCCTCCTAAATACAAAGATCCAGGAAGTCCCACTCTTTCATGTGTAATTGGAAAAAATTACATCAATTGTGCTTTGCTTGATTTGGGGGCTAGTGTAAATTTATTGCCATATTCAGTATATTTGCAGTTAGGTCTTGGTGAATTGAAGCCCACAACAATGAAGTTGCAACTTGCTGATCGTTCTACGAGTGCCGAGAGGGGTAATTGAGGATGTATTGGTCCAAGTGGACAAATTTTACTACCCTGTTGACTTTGTTGTTTTGGATACACAACCTGTTTTGCATTCTGAAAATGAAATTCCTGTCATTTTAGGACGTCCATTTCTTGCTACATGTGATGCACACATTAGTTGCAGAAGTGGGGTAATGAAACTCAGTTTTGGTAACATGACATTGGAAATTAACATTTTTAATGTTTTCAGGCGACCTTATGAAGATGATGAATGTGCAGTGGTGAACTTGATTGAAGCTCTTGTGCAAGATCAATTTGAGAAGACCAGTATTTCTAACCTCTAGAGGCTCTTTTATTGAATTCTAAAGAATCTGAATTACTTGAGGATCCGGAAATTGCTTATCTTAATTCGTTTTTAATCCTTGCAGGTTATAAATGGACACCAAAATTTGAGAAGCTTCCACCTCGGAAGGAAAAGACATTGCCATCAAATGTGGAAGTTCCTAATCTAGAATTGAAGCCTTTACCCATGGGACTTAAACATGCATTCTTGGGGCCAACAACACTTTTCCAGTGGTAATATCTTCTGAACTTGACTCTTTGCAAGAAGGTAAGTTACTTAATGTGTTGAATTCTCATAGATCTGCCATTGGTTGGACTCTTGCTGACATTAAGGGAATTAGTCCTCTTGTTTGTACTCATAAAATATTTTTAGAGGATGAAGCCAAGTCTTCCAGGGAGGCACAACGTAGGTTAAACCCAATCATGAAAGATGTTGTTAAAACTGAGGTGTTGAAATTAATAGATGCAGGTATTATTTATTCCATCTCTGATAGTAAATGGGTAAGTCCTACTCAAGTTGTACCTAAGAAATCTGGCATAACTGTGGTTAAAAATGATAAGAATGAATTGATACCTACTAGAGTTGTTTCAAGTTGGCGCATGTGCATTGATTATAGAAAGCTAAATTCTGCAACTAGAAAAGACCATTTCCCTTTACCTTTTATTGATCAAATCTTAGAAAGGGTAGCCGGTCATGAATTTTATTGCTTCCTAGATGGATACTCAGGTTATTATCAAATTGAAATTGCCATTGAAGATCAAGAAAAAACTACTTTTACATGTCCTTTTGGTACTTTTGCTTTTCGTAGAATGCCTTTTGGATTATGTAATGCTCCTGCTACTTTTCAAAGATGCATGATCAGTATTTTCAGTGATATGATTGAGAATTTCTTGAAGTTTTCATGGATGATATATCTGTTTTCGGTGATTTTTTGATAATTGCTTGAGTAATTTGGAAAAAGTGTTGGTTCGATGCCAAGAGAAAAACTTTGTTTTAAATTGGGAGAAATGTCATTTTATGGTTTCTTCTTCTTCTGGGAATATGTTCTTGGTCATATTGTTTCTTCTAAAGGAATTGAAAGTGGAGTAAAAGCTAACATTGAATTAATTTCACAATTGCAGTTCCCAAAAACTGTTAAAGATGTCAGATCATTTTTAGGGTCATGCTGGTTTTTATAGGAGATTTATTTCAGAATTTTAGTGCAATATCTAGACCCTTGTGTAATCTCCTATTAAAAGACAGTATATTTGAGTGGTCTGATTCATGTCAAAAGGCTTTTGAGAATTAATTGAAATGCTCACATCTGCTCCAATTATGCAACCACCTGACTGGACTTTACCTTTTGAAATTATGTGTGATGCCAGTGATTTTGCGGTTGGAGCTGTTTTGGGGCAAAGAAAGGATAAGAAGCCACATGTCATCCATTATGCAAGCAGAACCTTGAACAGTGCTCAGATGAATTATTCTACAACTGAAAAAGAACTCCTTGCTGTGGTATTTGCTTTGGATAAGTTTCGTGCTTATATAGTTGGATCACCTATTGTTATTTTCACTGACCATGCAGCTTTAAAATACCTTTTTGAAAAGAAAGATGCTAAAGCTCGACTGATTAGTGGATCCTACTACTTCAAGAATTTGACATCACAATCAAAGACAAAAAGGGAGTAGAAAATGTAGTGGCTGATCATTTGTCTAGATTGAGTTTTGAGGATTCCATGAAACATTGCCAATTATGATTCTTTTCCAGATGAGCAATTATTTACTATTTCGGAATTACCTTGGTTTGCTAACATTGTTAATTTTCTTGCTACAGGTAAAATTCCATTCTGATTGGACTGCTCAAGAGAAGAGGAAATTTCTTACAGAGGTTCAAAATTTCTTTGGGATGACCCCTATCTGTTTAAATATTGCCCTGATCAGATCATTAGGAGGTGTGTACCTGATATGAATCCATGCAGTAATTTCTTTTTGTCATAATGAAGCATGTGGTGTCATTTTCTGTAAGAAAACCGCTGCAAAAATTTTGCAGTGTGGATTTTATTGGCCTACGCTTTTTAAAGACACTAATTCTTTTTGTCGAACTTGTGACCGTTGTCAAAAGTTGGGGGCAATTACCCGTATAAATATGATGCCTTTGAACCCAATTTGGTAATTGAAATATTTGATTGTTGGGGCATTGATTTTATGGGTCCTTTCCCTATTTCTTTTGGATATCTTATATCTTGGTCGGTATTGATTATGTTTCCAAATGGGTAGAGGCTGTTCCTTGTCGACATAATGATCATAAAACTGTTTTGCGGTTTTTAGAAGAAAACATTTTCTCAAGATTTGGAACACCTCGAGCTATAATAAGTGATGGGGGGAAACACTTTTGTAATAAACCTTTTGAGGCTTTAATGAAAAAATATGGTGTCACTCATAAGGTCGCTAACCCATATCACCCACAAACAAGCGGTCAAGTTGAACTTGCTAATCGGGAGATAAAACAAATTTTGGAAAAAACTGTGAGTCCTAACCGTAAAGATTGGTCTTTGAGATTAACTGATGCTTTATGGGCATACCGTACAGCATACAAATCCCCCATAGGGATGTCACCATACAGACTTGTGTACGGTAAGGCTTGTCACTTGCCAGTTGAACTTGAACATAAGGGCATATTGGGCAATTAAAATGTTTAATTTGGTTTAAATGATGCAGGTTCGAATAGGAAGCTTCAGTTGAATGAGTTGGCAGAATTAAGGAATGATGCTTATGAAAACTCTCGAATTTACAAAGAGAAAATGAAGGTTTTTCATGATAGAAACATTTTGAGGAAAAACTTTGAACCATCACAGAAAGTTCTCTTATATAATTCAAGATTGCATATTTTTCCTGGTAAACTTCGTTCCAGATGGACAGGTCCATATGTGGTCACAAGAGTTTTTCCTTTTGGGGCAGTGGAGATTGAGGATCCAAAAATGGTAATGTTTTTAAAGTTAATGGTCAACGTCTTAAACCGTTTTTGGAGAATTTTGTTTTGCAGTATGACACGATTCACTTGGAGAATCCTGTTTATCAGGATTGAATTTCAGACTATCTTTAGTTTAGTATTCATTATTTATTTGTGCTATTTATGTTTTTTTTTTTTTCGATTCTAACAAGCTGTAGATATATTTTGAAGACTTTCTGTTTTCTTTTCAGGTGATCTTTTTCCTAATCCTTCTATTTTGCTCAATTATAATCATTTGTCTCTCTTTAATGTATTATGCATGCTCACATTGAGGACAATGTTTCATTCAAGTTGGGGGGGGAGTGGAATTACTTATCACAATTTGTTTCTAAAATTTTCTCCTTAAAAAAAAAAAAAAAAAAAAAAAAAACCTCTATGCTTGTTGTCATCGAAATATATTTGCATTAAATTGAGATTTGATATTCATGCATGAGTTTAAAATTGAGAACACTTGAGCGATACGATAACTAATCCAGTCTTTAGTCTTTTTCATTTATTTCTACTGAATGAATGATTTATGAGCTAAGCTTGAAAATTCACATTCACACTAATGCGTTTGAGAAGATAGAGTTTGAGATTGATTGTATTTATCTTTGTTGTCTTAAAAAAAAAAAAAAAAAGAATTATAAAAAAAAAAAAAAGAATAAAAGGGAACTTTCACTTAGTAACCGGGCCTCTTGCCTAATCAGTAGTGAGTGTTCGCGTCAAACCGTGAAGTTCTTAAAAAAAAAATAAAAAAAAAATAAAAAAATGCATGTGTGACTTGTTCAGCTTTGTAGCCTTTTTAACTCGAGTTATTTAAGCTCATCGGGGTGTTTCAACACCTAATGCCTTAAAGCCTTGTGTTTGAGAGTCATTGGCCTAACACTTGCTACATGGGTTAATTAGAAAGCTTAAGGGAGCTAAACATTGCACAGTCCACATAATAGCATGTATATATTTATTTTATTTTTTTAAAAAATAATTATAAAAAATAAAAAATAAAAATCTAAGATAGCAAGGATGGTGTGATTATGATTAATTTTTGTCTTCTCAACTGTGTTAGTTCACTATACACCAAAGAAAGCAAATGAAAAATTTATTAATGGTGATAAATGACTTTGACTTTAGACTGGGAGAACTTAAAGTTTTGGATTTGTGTTCGCTCTTTTAAATTTGTTCATGAATTGAGAATTTTGGTTTTGAGCTTTAACATTCTTGATGATGATTTGGCAGGAGAGTTACTTAAAATTCAGATGTTTGTGGGTATCATCCCTGAAAACCCTCACGAGACTATAACTCGTCCACTAGGGCAACCTAGGGGTTTAAAGGCTTATTGCATACGCTAAATGCAATCGAGATCCCTACGAAAGTGGCTTAGTTAGTTTTCATTTATGCTTAGTTTTTAAATTTTAGTTTGCTCGAGGACTAGCAAATTATAGGTTTGGGGGTATTTGATGAGCACATAAACTATCACATTTATTATCCCTACATTAGATTTGTTAGTGCTTTAGTTAATTTTGTTTAAAGTCTTTTTATTCTTCTTTTTAGGTGGAGCTTCCAAACAATTAAATGCAATTGGAAGTTGTTAGTAAACAAATAAATGAATGAAGAAGTGGTGATGGCATTGATATAAATAAAACAAAAGCATTGAAGTGTGGTAGCCAAACAAATGAGGATGAAGATTTGGAGAGTGTTGCCGGCACTAGAGGAAAATAAACAAGGGAAGCAAAATGGTGATTGACTTGGTGGCATTAAACAATTTGTAGTTGGGAATGACCAAATGAATGATGAAGAATTAGTGCCACACCAAGGCATAAAAGAAAGGAAAAGAAGCAATGGATGGAGCAACCAAGAAGAAAAGAATTGAAAAGAATGCATGAAGTGCCACACTCATGCCAAAAGAAGAAACAATGAAGAGATGGGTTACGGTTGTGTATTGAATGAGATGAGAATTTTAGATTTTAATATTTCCCTAGTTGTTGTGATTTAAGGCTATAAATAGGAAGCTCTACAAGCCTTCAAAACACACCAAGCTCACCATCTTCTCTTGAGCTCTCTCTCCTTCCTCCAATTCTTCTAGTTCTAAATGTCTGTTTTAGTTTTATTTTATGGGGAACTAACTCCCTAGCTAAGGCTAGGGGGAAAGCTTTTAATATAAGTGTGTAATTGTTATTAGTTTGATCCAAACTTATGCTTTAATGTGAATTTGTAGTTTTTGTTCAAATGGAATTTGTAGTTTTCTTTTTAATTAATTGATGAATGTTTGATAATCTATTTCATGGGTTCAATCATGTTTTTCCCATTGTGTAGTAAAAACTTTCATGCTTTTAAAAGAGAAGAGAATTACTAAAGATTAATAGAATTTTGATGAAGATTATTTTTTGATAGTTTGTTGCCAATGGTACAAGTTATGCTTAGAATACTTCTAAGGAAATTAAAAAGAGCTTTAATTATTTTGAACAACTACATTGGAAAATATTTTGTGGATCAAATTAATAAGAGTTGCATGCTTATGTTAAAAGTGGAACCCCAATGCCTTAGTGTTTTAATCAATTAAATTTTCTCTAAATCAAATCTTGCATAACTCTACCTCTCAATCATAATTGTTCTTTTCATCTCTGTTATTTTCTTTACACTGCTCTCTGTGGATACGACACTCGGACTTCCGAGCTACACTACTATACGACACCTTCCCTTGGGTTTTGCAAAGTGGTCCGAACCAGGAGGAGTCCTTTGGTGAGTTTTGAGTGAAATCCAATCGCTAGAACTATGCAATACACCAACCACTCCAATTCGGAACAACTGTCTTCGAACTTGAATTGTCCAATTTCTTACCCCTCTGGATTTCCGATCGAGCCCAAAACCTGGGCATCATCATAATGTGGTGGGAGGAGTCATTTGGTGAGTTTTGAGTGAAATCCAATCGCTAGAACTAAGGAATACACAACCACTCCTATGAGGAACGAACTGCCTTTGAACCTGAATTGTCCAATTTCTTACCCCCATTGATTTCCGATCGAGCCCAAAACTTGACCATCATCCTATTATGGTGGGAGTAGTCATTTGGTGAGTTTTGAGTGAAATCCAATCGCTAGAACTGCGGAATACACCAGCCACTCCTATAAGGAACGAATAGCCTTTGAACCTGAAATGTCCAATTTCTTAACCCTATGGATTTCCGATCGAGCCCAGAACTTGGGCATCATCATAATATGGTGGGAGGAGTCATTTGGTGAGTTTTAAGTGTAATCCAATCGCTAGAACTACGAAATACACCAACCACTCCTATACGGAACGAACTGCCTTTGAACCTGAATTGTCCAATTTCTTACCCCTATTGATTTCCGATCGAGCCCAAAACTTGGGCATCATCATAATATGGTGGGACGAGTCATTTGGTGAGTTTTGAGTGAAATCCAACTGCTAGAACTATGCAATACACCAACCACTCCAAATCGGAACGAACTGTCTTCGAACTTGAATTGTCCAATTTCATACCCCTATGGATTTCCGATTGAGCCCAAAACCTGGGCATCATCATAATATGGTGGGAGGAGTCATTTGGTGAGTTTTGAGTGAAATCCAATCGCTAGAACTAAGGAATACACAACCACTCCTATAAGGAACGAACTCCCTTTCAACCTGAATTGTCCAATTTCATACTCCTATTGATTTCCAATCGAACCCAAAACTTGGGCATCATCATAATATTGTGGGAGGAGTGATTTGGTGGGTTTTGAGTGAAATTCAATCGCTAGAACTATGCAATACACCAACCACTCCAATTCAGAACGAACTGCTTTCGAACTTGAATTGTTCAATTTCTTACCCCTATGGATTTCCGATCTAGCCCAAAACTTGGGCATCATCATAATATGGTGGGAGGAGTCATTTGGTGAGTTTTGAGTGAAATCCGATCGCTAGAACTACGGAATACACCAGCCACTCCTATAAGGAACGAAATGCCTTTGAACCTGAATTGTCCAATTTCTTACCCCTATGGATTTCCGATCGTCCCCAGAACTTGGGAATCATCATAATATGGTGGGAGGAGTCATTTGGTGAGTTTTGAGTGAAATCCAATCGCTAGAACTATGCAATACACCAACCACTCCAATTCGGAACGAACTGTCTTCGAACTTGAATTGTCCAATTTCTTACCCCTATGGATTTCCGATCGAGCCCAATACTTGGGCATCGTTATAATATGGTGGGAGGAGTCATTTGGTCAGTTTTGAGTGAAATCCAATCGCTAGAACTACGGAATACACCAACCACTATTATAAGGAACGAACTGCCTTTGAACCTGAATTGTCCAATTTCTTACCTCTATTGATTTCCGATTGAGCCCAAAACTTGAGGATCATCATAATATGGTGGGAGGAATCATTTGGTGAGTTTTGAGTGAAATCCAATCGCTAGAACTACGGAATACACCACCCACTCCTATAAGGAACGAATTGCCTTTCAACATGAATTGTCCAATTCCTAACCCCTATTGATTTCCGATCGAGCCCAAAACTTGGGCATCATCATAATACGGTGGGAGGAGTCATTTGGTGAGTTTTGAGTGAAATCTGATAGCTAGAACTACGGAATACACCAGCCCCTCCTATAAGCAACGAACTGCCTTTGAACCTGAATTGTCCAATTTCTTACTCCTATTGATTTCCGATCGAGCCAAAAACTTGGGCATCATCATAATATGGTGGAAGGACTCATTTGGTGAGTTTTGAGTGCAATCCAATAGAGAACTGCCCTTGAACCTGAATTGTCCAATTTCTTACCCCAATTGATTTCCGATCGGTCCGAAAACTTGGGCATCATCATAATAGGGTGGGATGAGTCATTTGGTGAGTTTTGAGTGAAATCCAATCGCTAGAACTATGCAATACACCAACCACTCCAATTCGGAACGAACTGCCTTCGAACTTGAAATGTCCAATTTCTTACCCCTATGGACTTCCGATCGAGCCCAAAACTTGGGCAACATCATAATATGGTGGGAGGAGTCATTTGGTGAGTATTGAGTGAAATCCGATTGCTAGAACTATGCAATACACCAACCACTCCAATTCGGAACGAACTGTCTTCAAACTTGAATTATCCAATTTCTTACCCCTATGGATTTCCGATCGAGCCCAAAACTTGGGCATCATCATAATATGGTGGGAGGAGTCATTTGGTGAGTTTTGAGTGAAATCTAATCGCTAGAACTACGGAATACACCAGCCACTCTTATAAGGAACGAACTGCCTTTGAACCTGAATTGTCCAATTTCTTACCCCTATTGATTTCCGATCGAGCCCAAAACTTGGGCATCATCATAATATGGTGGGAGGAGTCAGTTGGTGAGTTTTGAGTGAAATCCAATCTCTATAACTACGGAATACACCAACCACTCCTATAAGGAACGAACTGCCTTTAAACCTAATTTGTCCAATTTCTTACCCCTATTGATTTCCGATCGAGCCCAAAACTTGGGCATCATCATAATATGGTGGGAGGAGTCATTTGGCGAGTCTTGAGTGAAATCCGATTGCTAGAACTATGCAATACACCAACCACTCCAATTCAGAATGAACTGTCTTCGAACTTGAATTATCCAATTTCTTACCCCTATGGATTTCCGATCGAGCCCAAAACTTGGGCATCATCGTAATATGGTGGGAGGAGTCATTTGGTGAGTTTTGAGTGATATCCAATCGCTATAACTACGGAATACACCAACCACTCCTATAAGGAACGAACTGCCTTTAAACCTAAAGGGTCCAATTTCTTACACCTATTGATTTCCGATCGAGCCCAAAACTTGGGCATCATCATAATATGGTGGGAGGAGTCATTTGGTGAGTTTTGAGTGAAATCCAATCGCTAGAACTATGCAATACACCAGCCACTCCAATTCGAAACGAACTGTCTTCGAACTTGAATTGTCCAATTTCTTACCCCTATGGATTTCCGATCGAGCCCAAAACTTGGGCATCATCATAATATGGTGGGAGGAGTCATTTGGTGAGTTTTGAGTGAAATCCGATCGCTAGAACTACGGAATACACCAACCACTCCTATAAGGAACGAGCTGCCTTTAAACCTAAATTGTCCAATTTCTTACCCCTATTGATTTCCGATCGAGCCCAAAACCTGGGCATCATCATAATATGGTGGGAGGAGTCATTTGGTGAGTTTTGAGTGAAATCCAATCGCTAGAAGGACGGAATACACCAACCAATCCCATAAGGAACAAACTGCCTTTGAACCTGAATTGTCCAATTTCTTACCCCAATTGATTTCCGATCGAGCCCAAAACTTGGGCATCATCATAAGATGGTAGGAGGGGTCATTTGGTGAGTTTTGAGTGATATCCAATCGCTAGAACTACGGAATACACCAACCACCAATATAAGGAATGAACTGCCTTTGAACCTGAATTGTCCAATTTCTTACCCGTATAGATTTCCGATCGAGCCCAAAACTTAGGCATCATCATAATATGGTGGGAGGAGTCATTTGGTGAGTTTTGAGTGAAATCTAATCGCAAGAACTACGGAATACTCCAGCCACTCCGATAAGGAACGAACTGCCTTTGAACCTGAATTGTCCAATTTCTTACCCCTATTGATTTCCTATCGAGCCCAAAACTTGGGCATCATCATAATATGGTGGGAGGATTCATTTGGTGAGTTTTGAGTGAAATCCAATCGCTAGAACTACGGAATACACCAACCACTCCTATAAGGAACGAACTGCCTTTGAACCTGAATTGTCCAATTTCTTACCCCAATTGATTTCCGATCGAGCCCAAAACTTGGGCATCATCATAATATGGTAGGAGGAGTCATTTGGTGAGTTTTGAGTGAAATCCAATCGCTAGAACTATGCAATACACCAACTACTCCAATTCGGAACGAACTGTCTTCGAACTTGAGTTGTCCAATTTCTTACCACTATGGATTTCCGATCGAGCCCAAAACTTGGGCATCATCATAATATGGTGGGAGGAGTCATTTGGTGAGTTTTGAGTGAAATCCAATCGCTAGAACTACGGAATACACCAACCACTACTATAAGGAACGAACTGCCTTCGAAACTAAATTGTCCAATTTCATACCCCTATTGATTTCCGATCGAGCCCAAAACTTGGGCATCATCATAATATGGTGGGAGGAGTCATTTGGTGAGCTTTGAGTGAAATCCAATATCTAGAACTACGGAATACACCAACCACTCCAATTCGGAACGAACTGCCTTCGAACTTGAATTGTCCAATTTCTTACCCCTATTGATTTCCGATCAAGCCCACAACTTGGGCATCATCGTAATATGGTGGGAGGAGTCAATTGGTGAGTTTTTAGTGAAATCCAATTGCTAGAACTATGCAACACACCAACCACTCCAATTCGGAACGAACTGTCTTCAAACTTGAATTGTCCAATTTCTTACCCCTATGGATTTCCGATCGAGCCCAAAACTTTGGCATCATCATAATATGGTGGGAGGAGTCATTTGGTGAGTTTTGAGTGATATCCAATCGCTAGAACTACGGAATACACCAACCAGTCCTATAAGGAACGAACTGCCTTTGAACCTGAATTGTCCAATTTCTTGCCCCTATAGATTTCCGATCGAGCCCAAAACTTGGGCATCATCATAATATGGTGGGAGGAGTCATTTGGTGAGTTTTGAGTGAAATCCAATCGCTAGAACTATGCAATACACCAACCACTCCAATTCGGAACGAACTGCCTTCGAACTTGAATTGTCCAATTTCTTACCCCTATGGATTTTCGATCGAGCCCAAAACTACGGCATCATCGTAATATGGTGGGAGGAGTCGTTTGGTTTGTTTTGAGTGAAATCCAATTGCTAGAACTACGGAATACACCAACCACTCCTATAAGGAACGAAATGCCTTTGAACCTGAATTGTCCAATTTCTTACCCCTATTGATTTCCGATCGAGCCCAAAACTAGGGCATCATCATGACATGGTGGGAGGAGTCATTTGGTGAGTTTTGAGTGAAATCCAATCGCTAGAACTACGGAATACACCAACCACTCCTATAAGGAACAAACTGCCTTTGAACCTGAATTGTGCAATTTCTTACCCCTATTGATTTCCGATCGAGCCCAAAACTTGGTCATCATCATAATATGGTGGGAGGAGTCCTTTGGTGAGTTTTGAGTGAAATCCAATCGCTAGAACTACGGAATACTTCGACCACTCCTATAAGGAACGAACTGCCTTTGAACCTGAATTGTCCAATTTCTTAACCCTATTGATTTCCGATCGAGCCCAAAACTTGGGCATCATCGTAATATGGTGGGAGGAGTCATTTGGTGAGTTTTGAGTGAAATCCAATCGCTAGAACTACGGAATACACCAACCACTCCTATAAGGAACGAACTGCCCTCGAACCTGAATTGTCTAATTTCTTACCCCTATTGATTTCCGATCGAGCCCAAAACTTGGGCATCATCATAATATGGTGGGAGGAGTCATTTGGTGAGTTTTGAGTGAAATCCAATCGCTAGAACTATGCAATATACCAACCACTCCAATTCGGAACGAACTGCCTTTGAACCTCAATTGTTCAATTTCATACCCCTATTTATTTCCGATCGAGCCCAAAACTTGGGCATCATCATAATATGGTGGGAGGAGTCGTTTGGTGAGTTTTGAGTGAAATCCGATCGCTAGAACTACGGAATACACCAACCCCCTCCTATAAGGAACGAACTGCCTTCGAACTTGAATTGTCCAATTTCTTACCCCTATTGATTTCCGATCGAGCCCAAAACTTTGGCATCATCATAATATGGTGGGAAGAGTCATTTGGTGAGTTTTGAGTGAAATCCAATCTCTAGAACTATGCAGTACACCAACCACTCCTATAAGGAACGAACTGCCTTTGAACCTGAATTGTCCAATTTCTTACCCCTATGGATTTCCGATCAAGCCCAAACTTGGGCATCATCATAATATGGTGGGAGGATTCATTTGGTGAGTTTTGAGTGAAATCCATTCGCTAGAACTACAGAATACACCAACCACTCCTATAAGGAACGAAATGCCTTTGAACCAGAATTGTCGAATTTCTTACCCGTATTGACTTCCGTTCGAGCCCAAAACTTGGGCATCATCATAATATGGTGGGAGGAGTCATTTGGTGAGTTTTGAGAGAAATCCAATCGCTAGAACTACGGAATACACCAACCACTCCTATAAGGAACGAACTGCCTTTGAACCTGAATTGTCCAATTTCTTACCCCCATTGATTTCCGATCGAGCCCAAAACTTGGGAATCATCATAATATGGTGGGAGGAGTCATTTGGTGAGTTTTGAGTGAAATCCAATCGCTAGAACTATGCAATACACCAACCACTCCAATTCGGAACGAACTGTCTTTGAACTTGAATTGTCCAATTTCTTACCCTTCTAGATTTCCGATCGAGCCCAAAACTTGGGCATCATCATAATATGGTGGGAGGAGTCATTTGGTGAGTTTTGAGTGAAATCCGATCGCTAGAACTACGGAATACACCAACCACTCTTATAAGGAACGAACTGCCTTTGAACCTGAATTGTCCAATTTCTTACCCCTATTGATTTCCGATCGAGCCCAAAACTTGGGCATCATCATAATATGGTGGGAGGAGTCATTTGGTGAGTTTTGAGTGAAATCCAATCGCTAGAACTACGGAATACACCAACAACTCCTATAAGGAACAAACTGCCTTTGAACCTGAATTGTCCAATTTCTTACCCCTACTGATTTCCGATCGAGCCAAAACTTGGGCATCATCATAATATGGTGGGAGGAGTCACTTGGTGAGTTTTGAGTGAAATCCAATCGCTAGAACTACGGAATACACCAACCACTCCAATAAGGAACGAACTGCCCTCGAACCTGAATTGTCTAATTTCTTACCCCTATTGATTTCCGATCGAGCCCAAAACGTGGGCATCATCATAATATGGTGGGAGGAGTCATTTGGTGAGTTTTGAGTGAAATCCAATCGCTAGAACTATGCAATATACCAACCACTCCAATTCGGAACGAACTGTCTTCGAACATGAATTGTCCAATTTCTTACCCCTATGGATTTCCAATCGAGCCCAAAACTTGGGCATCATCATAATATGGTGGGAGGAGTCGTTTGGTGAGTTTTGAGTGAAATCCGATCGCTAGAACTACGGAATACACCAACCCCCTCCTATAAGGAACGAACTGCCTTTGAACTTGAATTGTCCAATTTGTTACCCCTATTGATTTCCGATCGAGCCCAAAACTTGGGCATCATCATAATATGGTGGGAGAAGTCATTTGGTGAGTTTTGAGAGAAATCCAATCGCTAGAACTACGGAATACACCAACCACTCCTATAAGGAACGAACTGCCTTTGAACCTGAATTGTCCAATTTCTTACCCCCATTGATTTCCGATCGAGCCCAAAACTTGGGAATCATCATAATATGGTGGGAGGAGTCATTTGGTGAGTTTCGAGTGAAATCCAATCGCTAGAACTATGCAATACACCAACCACTCCAATTCGGAACGAACTGTCTTTGAACTTGAATTGTCCAATTTCTTACCCTTCTACATTTCCGATCGAGCCCAAAACTTGGGCATCATCATAATATGGTGGGAGGAGTCGTTTGGTGAGTTTTGAGTGAAATCCGATCGCTAGAACTACGGAATACACCAACCCCCTCCTATAAGGAACGAACTGCCTTTGAACCTGAATTGTCCAATTTCTTACCCCTATTGATTTCCGATCGAGCCCAAAACTTGGGCATCATCATAATATGGTGGGAGGAGTCATTTGGTGAGTTTTGAGAGAAATCCAATCGCTAGAACTACGGAATACACCAACCACTCCTATAAGGAACGAACTGCCTTTGAACCTGAATTGTCCAATTTCTTACCCCCATTGATTTCCGATCGAGCCCAAAACTTGGGAATCATCATAATATGGTGGGAGGAGTGATTTGGTGAGTTTTGAGTGAAATCCAATCGCTAGAACTATGCAATACACCAACCACTCCAATTCGGAACGAACTGTCTTTGAACTTGAATTGTCCAATTTCTTACCCTTCTAGATTTCCGATCGAGCCCAAAACTTGGGCATCATCATAATATGGTGGGAGGAGTCATTTGGTGAGTTTTGAGTGAAATCCGATCGCTAGAACTACGGAATACACCAACCACTCTTATAAGGAACGAACTGCCTTTGAACCTGAATTGTCCAATTTCTTACCCCTATTGATTTCCGATCGAGCCCAAAACTTGGGCATCATCATAATATGGTGGGAGGAGTCATTTGGTGAGTTTTGAGTGAAATCCAATCGCTAGAACTACGGAATACACCAACAACTCCTATAAGGAACAAACTGCCTTTGAACCTGAATTGTCCAATTTCTTACCCCTACTGATTTCCGATCGAGCCCAAAACTTGGGCATCATCATAATATGGTGGGAGGAGTCACTTGGTGAGTTTTGAGTGAAATCCAATCGCTAGAACTACGGAATACACCAACCACTCCAATAAGGAACGAACTGCCCTCGAACCTGAATTGTCTAATTTCTTACCCCTATTGATTTCCGATCGAGCCCAAAACGTGGGCATCATCATAATATGGTGGGAGGAGTCATTTGGTGAGTTTTGAGTGAAATCCAATCGCTAGAACTATGCAATATACCAACCACTCCAATTCGGAACGAACTGTCTTCGAACATGAATTGTCCAATTTCTTACCCCTATGGATTTCCAATCGAGCCCAAAACTTGGGCATCATCATAATATGGTGGGAGGAGTCGTTTGGTGAGTTTTGAGTGAAATCCGATCGCTAGAACTACGGAATACACCAACCCCCTCCTATAAGGAACGAACTGCCTTTGAACTTGAATTGTCCAATTTGTTACCCCTATTGATTTCCGATCGAGCCCAAAACTTGGGCATCATCATAATATGGTGGGAGAAGTCATTTGGTGAGTTTTGAGAGAAATCCAATCGCTAGAACTACGGAATACACCAACCACTCCTATAAGGAACGAACTGCCTTTGAACCTGAATTGTCCAATTTCTTACCCCCATTGATTTCCGATCGAGCCCAAAACTTGGGAATCATCATAATATGGTGGGAGGAGTCATTTGGTGAGTTTCGAGTGAAATCCAATCGCTAGAACTATGCAATACACCAACCACTCCAATTCGGAACGAACTGTCTTTGAACTTGAATTGTCCAATTTCTTACCCTTCTACATTTCCGATCGAGCCCAAAACTTGGGCATCATCATAATATGGTGGGAGGAGTCGTTTGGTGAGTTTTGAGTGAAATCCGATCGCTAGAACTACGGAATACACCAACCCCCTCCTATAAGGAACGAACTGCCTTTGAACCTGAATTGTCCAATTTCTTACCCCTATTGATTTCCGATCGAGCCCAAAACTTGGGCATCATCATAATATGGTGGGAGGAGTCATTTGGTGAGTTTTGAGAGAAATCCAATCGCTAGAACTACGGAATACACCAACCACTCCTATAAGGAACGAACTGCCTTTGAACCTGAATTGTCCAATTTCTTACCCCCATTGATTTCCGATCGAGCCCAAAACTTGGGAATCATCATAATATGGTGGGAGGAGTCATTTGGTTAGTTTTGAGTGAAATCCAATCGCTAGAACTATGCAATACACCAACCACTCCAATTCGGAACGAACTGTCTTTGAACTTGAATTGTCCAATTTCTTACCCTTCTAGATTTCCGATCGAGCCCAAAACTTGGGCATCATCATAATATGGTGGGAGGAGTCATTTGGTGAGTTTTGAGTGAAATCCAATCGCTAGAACTATGCAATATACCAACCACTCCAATTCGGAACGAACAGTCTTCGAACATGAATTGTCCAATTTCTTACCCCTATTGATTTCCGATCGAGCCCAAAACTAGGGCATCATCATGACATGGTGGGAGGAGTCATTTGGTGAGTTTTGAGTGAAATCCAATCGCTAGAACTACGGAATACACCAACCACTCCTATAAGGAACAAACTGCCTTTGAACCTGAATTGTGCAATTTCTTACCCCTATTGATTTCCGATCGAGCCCAAAACTTGGTCATCATCATAATATGGTGGGAGGAGTCCTTTGGTGAGTTTTGAGTGAAATCCAATCGCTAGAACTACGGAATACTTCGACCACTCCTATAAGGAACGAACTGCCTTTGAACCTGAATTGTCCAATTTCTTAACCCTATTGATTTCCGATCGATCCCAAAACTTGGGAATCATCATAATATGGTGGGAGGAGTCATTTGGTGAGTTTTGAGTGAAATCCAATCGCTAGAACTACGGAATACACCAACCACTCCTATAAGGAACGAACTGCCCTCGAACCTGAATTGTCTAATTTCTTACCCCTATTGATTTCCGATCGAGCCCAAAACTTGGGCATCATCATAATATGGTGGGAGGAGTCATTTGGTGAGTTTTGAGTGAAATCCAATCGCTAGAACTATGCAATATACCAACCACTCCAATTCGGAACGAACTGCCTTTGAACCTCAATTGTTCAATTTCATACCCCTATTGATTTCCGATCGAGCCCAAAACTTGGGCATCATCATAATATGGTGGGAGGAGTCGTTTGGTGAGTTTTGAGTGAAATCCGATCGCTAGAACTACGGAATACACCAACCCCCTCCTATAAGGAACGAACTGCCTTCGAACTTGAATTGTCCAATTTCTTACCCCTATTGATTTCCGATCGAGCCCAAAACTTTGGCATCATCATAATATGGTGGGAAGAGTCATTTGGTGAGTTTTGAGTGAAATCCAATCCCTAGAACTATGCAGTACACCAACCACTCCTATAAGGAACGAACTGCCTTTGAACCTGAATTGTCCAATTTCTTACCCCTATGGATTTCCGATCAAGCCCAAACTTGGGCATCATCATAATATGGTGGGAGGATTCATTTGGTGAGTTTTGAGTGAAATCCATTCGCTAGAACTACAGAATACACCAACCACTCCTGTAAGGAACGAACTGCCTTTGAACCTGAATTGTCCAATTTCTTACCCCCATTGATTTCCGATCGAGCCCAAAACTTGGGAATCATCATAATATGGTGGGAGGAGTCATTTGGTGAGTTTTGAGTGAAATCCAATCGCTAGAACTATGCAATGCACCAACCACTCCAATTCGGAACGAACTGTCTTTGAACTTGAATTGTCCAATTTCTTACCCTTCTAGATTTCCGATCGAGCCCAAAACTTGGGCATCGTCATAATATGGTGGGAGGAGTCATTTGGTGAGTTTTGAGTGAAATCCGATCGCTAGAACTACGGAATACACCAACCACTCTTATAAGGAACGAACTGCCTTTGAACCTGAATTGTCCAATTTCTTACCCCTATTGATTTCCGATCGAGCCCAAAACTTGGGCATCATCATAATATGGTGGGAGGATTGATTTCGTGAGTTTTGAGTGAAATCCGATCGCTAGAACTACGGAATAAACCAACCACTCCTATAAGGAACGAACTGCCTTTGAACCTGAATTGTCTAATTTCATACCCCTATTGATTTCCGATCGAGCCCACAACTTGGGCATCATCATAATATGGTGGGAGGAGTCATTTGGTGAGTTTTGAGTGAAATCCCATATCTAGAACTATGCAGTACACCAACCACTCCAATTCGGAACGAACTGCCATCGAACTTGAATTGTCCAATTTCTTACCCCTATGGATTTCCGATCGAGCCCAAAACTTTGGCATCATCATAATATGGTGGGAGGAGTCATTTGGTGAGTTTTGAGTGAAATCCAATCGCTGGAACTACAGAATACACCAACCACTCCTATAAGGAACGAACTGCCTTTGAACCTGAATTGTCGAATTTCTTACTCCTATTGACTTCCGTTCGAGCCCAAAACTTGGGCATCATCATAATATGGTGGGAGGAGTCATTTGGTGAGTTTTGAGAGAAATCCAATCGCTAGAACTACGGAATACACCAACCACTCCTATAAGGAACGAACTGCCTTTGAACCTGAATAGTCCAATTTCTTACCCCTATTAATTTCCGATCGAGCCCAAAACTTGGGCATCATCGTAATATGGTGGGAGGAGTCATTTGGTGAGTTTTGAGTGAAATCCAATAGCTAGAACTACGGAATACACCAACCACTCCTATAAGGAACGAACTGCCTTCGAACCTGAATTGTCCAATTTCTTACCCCTATTGATTTCCGATCGAGCCCAAAACTTGGGCATCATCATAATATGGTGGGAGTCATTTGGTGAGTTTTGAGTGAAATCCAATCGCTAGAACTATGCAATACACCAACCACTCCAATTCGGAACGAACTGCCTTTGAACATGAATTGTCCAATTTCTTACCCCCATTGATTTCCGATCGTGCCCAAAACTTGCACATCATCATAATATGGTGGGAGGAGTCATTTGGTGGGTTTTGAGTGAAATCCAATCGCTAGAACTACAGAATACACCACCCACTCCTATAAGGAACGAACTGCCTTTGAACCTGAATTGTCCAATTTGTTACCTCTATTGATTTCTGATTGAGCCCAAAACTTGGGCATCATCATAATATGGTGGGAGGATTCATTTGGTGAGTTTTGAGTGAAATCCAATAGCTAGAACTACGGAATACACCAACCACTCCTATAAGGAACGAACTGCCTTTGAACCTGAATTGTCCAATTTCTTACCCGTATTGATTTCCGATCAAGCCCCCAACTTGGACATCATCATAATATGGTGGGAGGAGTCATTTGGTGAGTTTTGAGTGAAATCCAATCGCTAGAACTATGCAATACACCAACCACTCCAATTCGGAACGAACTGTCTTTGAACTTGAATTGTCCAATTTCTTACCCTTCTAGATTTCCGATCGAGCTCAAAACTTGGGCATCATCATAATATGGTGGGAGGAGTCATTTGGTGAGTTTTGAGTGAAATCCGATCGCTAGAACTACGGAATACACCAACCACTCCTATAAGGAACGAACTACCTTTGAACCTGAATTGTCCAATTTCTTACCCCTATTGATTTCCGATCGAGCCCAAAACTTGGGCATCATCATAATATGGTGGGAGGAGTCATTTGGGGAGTTTTGAGTGAAATCCAATCGCTTGAACTACTGAATACACCAACCACTCCTATAAGGAACGAACGACCTTTGAACCTGAATTGTCCAATTTCGTACCCCTATTGATTTCCGATCGAGCCCACAACTTGGGCATCATCATAAAATGGTGGGAGGAGTCATTTGGTGAGTTTTGAGTGAAATCCAATCGCCAGAACTATGCAATACACCAACCACTCCAATTCGGAACGAACTGTCTTCGAACTTGAATTGTCCGATTTCTTACCCCTATGGATTTCCGATCGAGCCCAAAACTTGGGCATCATCATAATATGGTGGGAGGAGTCATTTGGTGAGTTTGGAGTGAAATCCAATCGCTAGAACTGCGGAATACACCAACCACACCTATAACGAACGAACTGCCTTTGAACCTGAATTGTCCAATTTCATACCCCTATTGATTTCCGATCGAGCCCACAACTTGGGCATCACCATAATATGGTGACAGGAGTCATTTGGGGAGTTTTTAGTGAAATCCAATCGCTAGAAGTACGGAATACACCAACCACTCCTATAAGGAACGAACAACCTTTGAACTTGAATTGTCCAATTTTTTACCCCTATCGATTTCCGATCGAGCCCAAAATTTGGGCATCATCATAATATGGTGGGAGGAGTCATTTGGTGAGTTTTGAGTGAAATCCAATAGCTAGAACTACGGAATACACCAACCACACCTATAAGAAACGAACTGCCTTTGAACCTGAATTGTCCAATTTCTTACCCCTATTGATTTCCGAACAAGCCCACCACTTGGACATCATCATAATATGGTGGGAGGAGTCATTTGGTGAGTTTTGAGTGAAATCCAATCGCTAGAACTATGCAATACACCAACCACTCCAATTCGGAACGAACTGCCTTCGAACTTGAATTGTCCAATTTCTTACCCCTATGGGTTTCCGATCGAGCCCAAAACTTGGGCAACATCATAATATGGTGGGAGGAGTCATTTGGTGAGTGTTGAGGAAAATCCGATCGCTAGAACTACGGAATACAACAACCACTCCTATAAGGAACGAACTGCCTTTAAACCTGAATTGTCCAATTTCTTACCCCTATTGATTTCCGATCAAGCCCACCACTTGGACATCATCATAATATGGTGGGAGGAGTCATTTGGTGAGTTTTGAGTGAAATCAATCGCTAGAACTATGCAATACACCAACCACTCCAATTCGACGAACAGCCTTCGAACTTGAATTCTCCAATTTCTTACCCCTATGGATTTCCGATCGAGCCCAAAACTTGGGCAACATCATAATATGGTGGGAGGAGTCATTTGGTGAGTTTTGAGTGAAATCCGATCGCTAGAACTACGGAATACACCAACCACTCCTATAAGGAACGAACTGCCTTTGAACCTGAATTGTCCAATTTCTTACCCCTATTGATTTCCGATCGAGCCCAAAACTTGGGCATCATCATAATATGGTGGGAGGATTGATTTCGTGAGTTTTGAGTGAAATCCAATCGCTTGAACTACTGAATAAACCAACCACTCCTACAAGGAACGAACGGCCTTTGAACCTGAATTGTCCAATTTCATACCCCTATTGATTTCCGATCGAGCCCACAACTTGGGCATCATCATAAAATGGTGGGAGGAGTCATTTGGTGAGTTTTGAATGAAATCCAATCGCTAGAACTATGCAATACACCAACCACTCCAATTCGGAACGAACTGTCTTCGAACTTGAATTGTCCAATTTCTTACCCCTATGGATTTCCGATCGAGCCCAAAACTTGGGCATCATCATAATATGGTGGGAGGAGTCATTTGGTGAGTTTTGAGGGAAATTCAATCGCTAGAACTATGCAATACACCAACCACTCCAATTCGGAACGAACTGCCTTCGAACTTGAATTGTCCAATTTCTTACCCCTATTGATTTCCGATCGAGCCCAAAACTGGGGCATCATCATAATATGATGGGAGGAGTCATTTGGTGAGTTTTGAGTGAAATCCAATCGCTAGAACTATGCAATACACCAACCACTGCAATTCGGAACGAACTGCCTTCGAACTTGAATTGTCCAATTTCTTACCCCTATTGATTTCCGATCGAGCCAAACACTTGGGCATCACCATAGTATGGTGGAAGGAGTCATTTGGTGAGTTTTGAGTGAAATCCAATTGCTAGAACTACGGAATACACCAACCACTCCTATAAGGAATGAACAGCCTTTGAACTTGAATTGTCCAATTTCTTACCCCTATTGATTTCCGATCGAGCCCAAAACTTGGGTATCATCATAATATTGTGGGAGGAGTCATTTGGTGAGTTTTAAGTGAAATCCAATCGCTAAAACTACGGAATACACCAACCACTCCTATAAGGAACGAACTGCCTTTGAACCTGAATTGTCCAATTTCTTACCGCTATTGATTTCCGATCGAGCCCAAAACTTGGGCATCATCATAATATGGTGGGAGTAGTTATTTGGTGAGTTTTGAGTGAAATCCAATGGCTAGAACTATGCAATACACCAACCACTCCAATTTGGAACGAACTGCCGTCGAACTTGAATTGTCCAATTTCTTACCCCTATTGATTTCCGATAGAGCCCAAAACTTGGGCATCATCATAATATGGTGGGAGGAGTCATTTGGTGAGTTTTGGGTGAAATCCAATCGCTAGAAGTGCGGAATACACCAACCACTCCTATAAGGAACGAACTGCCTTTGAACCTGAATTGTCCAATTTCTTACCGCTATTGATTTCCGATCGAGCCCAAAACTTGGGCATCATCATAATATGGTGGGAGTAGTTATTTGGTGAGTTTTGAGTGAAATCCAATGGCTAGAACTATGCAATACACCAACCACTCCAATTTGGAACGAACTGCCGTCGAACTTGAATTGTCCAATTTCTTACCCCTATGGATATCCGATCGAGCCCAAAACTTGTTCATCATCATAATACGGTGGGAGGAGTCATTTGGTGAGTTTTGAGTGAAATCCGATCGCAAGAACTACGGAATACACCAACCACTCCTATAAGGAACGAACTACCTTTGAACCCGAATTGTCCAATTTCTTACCCCTATTGATTTCCGATCGAGCCCAAAACCTGGGCATCATCATAATATGGTGGGAGGAGTCATTTGGTGAGTTTTTAATGAAATCCAAAAGCTAGAACTACGGAATACACCAACCACTCCTATAAGGAACGAACTGCCTTTGACCCTGAATTGTCCAATTTCTTACCCCTATTGATTAACGATCAAGCCCACAACTTTGGCATCATCATAATATGGTGGGAGGAGTCATTTGGCGAGTTTTGAGTGAAATCCAATCTTTAGAACTACGGAATACACCAACCACTCCTATAGGCAACGAACAGCCTTTGAACTTGAATTGTCCAATTTCTTACCCCTATTGATTTCCGATCGAGCCCAAAACTTGGGGATCGTCATAATATAGTGGGAGGAGTCATTTGGTGACTTTTGAGTGAAATCCAATCGCTAGAACTACGGAATACACCAACCACTGCTATATGGAACGAACTGCCTTTGAACCTGAATTGTCCAATTTCTTACCCCTATGGATTTCCGATCGAGCCCAAAACTTGGGCATCATCATAATATGGTGGGAGGAGTCACTTGGTGAGTGTGGAGTGAAATTCGATCGCTAGAACTACGGAATCCACCAACCACTCCTATAAGGAACGAACTGCCTTTGAACCTGAATTGCCCAATTTCTTACCCCTATTGATTTCCGGTCGAGCCAAAAACTTGGGCATCATCATAATATGGTGGGAGGAGTCATTTGGTGAGTTTTGAGTTAAATCCAATCGCTTGAACTACGGAATACACCAACCACTCCTATAAGGAATGAACTGCCTTTGAACCTGAATTGTCCAATTTCTTACCCCTATTGATTTCCGATCAAGCCCACAACTTGGGCATCATCATAATATGGTGGGAGGAGTCATTTGGTGAGTTTTGAGTGAAATCAAATCGCTAGAACTACGGAATACACCAACCACTCCTATAAGAAAATAACTTCCTTTGAACCTGAATTGTCCATTTTCTTACCCCTATTGATTTCCGATCGAGCCCAAAACTTGGGCATCATCACAGTATGGTGGGAGGAGTCGTTTGGTGAGTTTTGAGTGAAATCCAATCGCTAGAACTACGGAATACCCCAACCACTCCTATATGGAACGAACAGCCTTTGAACCTGAATTGTCCAATTTCTTACCCCTATTGATTTCCGATCGAGCCCAAAACTTGGGTATCATCATAATATGGTGGGAGGAGTCATTTGGTGACTTTTGAGTGAAATCCAATCGCTAGAACTGCGGAATACGCCAACCACTCCTATAAGGAACGAACTGCCTTTGAACCTGAATTGTCCAATTTCTTACCACTATTGATTTCCTAACGAACCCAAAACTTGGGCATCAACATAATATGGTGGGAGGAGTCATTTGGTGAGTTTTAAGTGAAATCCAATCGCTAGAACTACGGAATACACCAACCTCTCCTATAAGGAACGAAATGCCTTCGAACCTGAATTGTCCAATTTCTTACCCCTATTGATTTCCGATCGAACCTAAAACTTGGGCATCATCATAATATGGTGGGAGGTGTCATTTAGTAAGTTTTGAGTGAAATCGAACCGCTAGAACTACGGAATACACCGACCACTCATATACGGAACGAACTGCCTTCGAAACTAAATTGTCCAATTTCTTACCCCTATTGATTTCCGATCGAGCCCAAAACTTGGGAATCATCATAATATGGTGGGAGGAGTTATTTGGTGAGTTTTGAGTGAAATCCAATCGCTAGAACTACGCAATACACCAACCACTCCAATTCGGAACGAACTGCCTTCGAACTTGAATTGTCCAATTTCTTACCCCTATGGATTTCCGGTCGAGCCCAAAACTTGGGAATCATCATAATATGGTGGGAGGAGTCATTTGGTGAGTTTTGAGTGAAATTCAATCGCTAGAACTATGCAATACACCAACCACTCCAATTCGGAACGAACTGCCTTCGAACTTGAATTGTCCAATTTCTTACCCCTATGGATTTCCGGTCGAGCCCAAAACTTGGGAATCATCATAATATGGTGGGAGGAGTCATTTGGTGAGTTTTGAGTGAAATCCAATCCCCAGAACTACGGAATACACCAACCACTCCTATAAGGAACGAAATACCTTCGAACTTGAATTGTCCAATTTCTTACCCCTATGGATTTCCGATCGAGCCCAAAAGTTGGGCATCATCATAATAGTGTGGGAGGAGTCATTTGGTGAGTTTTGAGAGAAATCCAATCGCTAGAACTATGCAATACACCAACCACTCCAATTTGGAACGAACTGCCTCCGAACTTGAATTGTCCAATTTCTTACCCCTATGGATTTCCGATCGAGCCCAGAACTTGGGAATCGTCATAATATGGTGGGAGGAGTCATTTGGTGAGTTTTGAGGGAAATTCAATTGCTAGAACTATGCAATACACCAACCACTCCAATTCGGAACGAACTGCCTTCGAACTTGAATTGTCCAATTTCTTACCCCTATGGATTTCCGATCGAGCCCAAAACTTGGGAATCATCATAATATGGTGGGAGGAGTCATTTGGTGAGTTTTAAGTGAAATCCAATCGCTGGAACTATGCAATACTCCAACCAGTCCAATTCGGAATGAACTGCCTTCGAACTTGAATTGTCTAATTTCTTACCCCTATGGATTTCCGGTCGAGCCCAAAACTTGGGAATCATCATAATATGGTGGGAGGAGTCATTTGGTGAGTTTTGAGTGAAATTCAATCGCTAGAACTATGCAATACACCAACCACTCTAATTCGGAACGAATTGCCTTCGAACTTGAATTGTCCAATTTCTTACCCCTATGGATTTCCGCCCGAGCCCAAAACTTGGGAATCATCGTAATATGGTGGGAGGAGTCATTTGGTGAGTTTTGAGTGAAATCCAATTGCTAGAACTATGCAATACACAAACCACTCCAATTCGGAACGAACTGCCTTCGAACTTGAATTGTCCAATTTCTTACCCCTATGGATTTCCGATCGAGCCCAAAACTTTGGCAACATCATAATATGGTGGGAGGAGTCATTCGGGGAGTTTTGAGTGAAATAAGATCGCTAGAACTACGGAATACACCAACCACTCCTATAAGGAACGAACTGCCTTTGAACCTGAATTGTCCAATTTCTTACCCCTATTGATTTCCGATCGAGCCCAAAACTTGGGCATCAACATAATATGGTGGGAGGAGTCATTTGGTGAGTTTTGAGTGAATCCAATCGCTAGAACTATGGAATACACCAACCACTCCTATAAGGAACGAACTGCCTTTGAACCTGAATTGTCCAATTTCTTAACCCTATGGATTTCCGATCGAGCCCAAAACTTGGGAATCATCAGAATATGGTGGGAGGAGTCGTTTGGTGAGTTTTGAGTGAAATCTAATCGCTAGAACTATGCAATACACCAACCAGTCCAATTCGGAACGAACTGCCTTCGAACATGAATTGTCCAATTTCTTACCCCTATGGATTTCCGATCGAGCACAAAACTTGGGAATCATCATGATATGGTGGGAGGAGTCATTTGGTGAGTTTTGAGTGAAATCCAATCGCTTGAACTATGCAATACACCAACCACTCCTATAAGGAACGAACTTCCTTCGAACTTGAATTGTCCAATTTCTTACCCTTATGGATTTCCGATCGAGCCAAAAACTTGGGCATCGTCTTGATATGGTGGGAGGAGTCATTTGGTGAGTTTTGAGTGAAATCCAATCGCTAGAACTATGCAATACACCAACCACTCCAATTCGGAACGAACTGCCTTCGAACATGAATTGTCCAATTTCTTAACCCTATTGATTTGCGATCGAGCCCAAAACTTGGGCATCATCAAAATATTGTGGGAGGAGTCATTTGGTGAGTTTTGACTGAAATCCAATTGCTAGAACTATGCAATACACCAACCACTCCAATTCGGAACGAACTGTCTTCGAACTTGAATTG
Source organism: Prunus yedoensis (assembly GCA_005406145.1). NCBI lineage: Eukaryota > Viridiplantae > Streptophyta > Magnoliopsida > Rosales > Rosaceae > Prunus > Prunus yedoensis. The sequence goes on along the minus strand of BJCG01003974.1, from coordinate 8,331 downwards.
TCCAATTTCTTACCCCTAGGGATTTCTGATCGAGCCCAAAACTTGGGCATCATCATAAAATGGTGGGAAGATTCATTTGGTGAGTTTTGAGTGAAATCCAATCGCTAGAACTACGGAATACACCAACCACTCCTATAAGGAACGAACTGCCTTTGAACCTGAATTGTCCAATTTCATACCCCAATTTATTTCCGATCGAGCCCACAACTTGGGCATCATCATAAAATGGTGGGAGGAGTCATTTGGTGAGTTTTGAGTGAAATCCAATCACTAGAACTATGCAATACACCAACCACTCCAATTCGGAACGAACAGCCTTCAAACTTGAATTGTCCAATTTCTTACCCCTATGGATTTCCATTCGAGCCCAAAACTTTGGCATCATCATAATATGGTGGGAGGAGTTATTCGGTCAGTTTTGAGTGAAATCCAATCGCTAGAACTACGCAATACACCAACCACTCTTATAACGAACGAACTGCCTTTAAACCTAAATTGTCCAATTTCTTACCCCTATGGATTTCCGATCGAGCCCAAAACTTGGGCATCATCATAATATGGTGGGTGGAGTCATTTGGTGAGTTTTGAGTGGAATCCGATCACTAGAACTACGGAATACACCAGCCACTCCAATAAGGAACGAACTGCCATTGAACCTGAATTGTCCAATTTCTTACCCATGTTGATTTCAGATCGAGCCCAAAACTTGGGCATCATCATAACATGGTGGGAGGAGTCATTTGGTGAGTTTTGAGTGAAATCCAATCGCTAGAACTATGCAATACACCAACCACTCCAATTCGGAACGAACTGCCTTCGAACCTGAATTGTCCAGTTTCTTACCCCTATGGATTTCCGATCGAGCCCAAAACTTGGGAATCATCATAATATGGTGGGTGGATTCATTTGGGGAGTTTTGAGTGAAATCCAATCTATAGAACTACGGAATACACCAACCACTCCTATAAGAAACGAACTGCCTTTGAACCTGAATTGTCCACTTTCATACCCCTATTGATTTTCGATCGAGCCCACAACTTGGGCATCATCATAAAATGGTGGGAGGAGTCATTTGGTGAGTTTTGAGTGAAATCCAATCGCTAGAACTATGCAATACACCAACCATTCCAATTCGGAATGAACTGCCTTCGAACTTCAATGGTCCAATTTCTTAACCCTATGGATTTCCGATCGAGCCCAAAACATGGGCGTCATCGTAATATGGTGGGAGGAGTCATTTGGTGAGTTTTGAGTGAAATCCAATCCCTAGAACTATGCAATACACCAACAACTCCAATTCGGAACGAACAACCTTCAAACTTGAATTGTCCAATTTCTTACCCCTATGGATTTCCAATCGAGCCCAAAACTTTGGCATCATCATAATATGGTGGGAGGAGTCGTTTGGTTAGTTTTGAGTGAAATCGAATCGCTAGAACTACGGAATACACCAACCACTCCTCTAAGGAACGAACTGCCTTCGAACCTGAATTGTCCAATTTCTTACCCCTATTGATTTCTGATCGAGCCCAAAACTTGGGCATCATCATAGTATGGTGGGTGGATTCATTTGGTGAGTTTTGAGTGAAATCCAATCGCTAGAACTATGCAATACTCCAACCACTCCAATTTGGAACGAGCTGCCTTCGAACTTGAATTGTCCAATTCTTACCCCTATGGATTTCCGATCGAGCCCAAAACTTTGGCATCATCATAATATGGTGGGAGGAGTCATTTGGTGAGTTTTGAGTGAAATCCAATCACTAGAACTACGGAATACACCAGCCACTCCTATTAGGAACGAACTGCCTTTGAACCTGAATAGTCCAATTTCTTACCCCTATTGGTTTCCGATCGAGCCCAAAACTTGGGCATCATCATAATATGGTGGGAGGAGTCATTTGGTGAGTTTTGAGTCAAATCCAATTGCTAGAACTATGCAATACACCAACCACTCCAATTTAGAACGAACTGCCTTCGAACTTGAATTGTCCAATTTCTTACCCCTATGGATTTCCGATCGAGCCCAAAACTTTGGCATCATCATAATATGGTGTGAGTAGTCATTTGGTGAGTTTTGATTGAAATCCAATCGCTAAAACCACGAATACACCAACCACTCCTATAAGGAATGAACTGCCTTTGAACCTGAATTGTCCAATTTCTTACCCCTATGATTTCCGATCGAGCCCAAAACTTGGGCATCATCATAATATGGTGGGAGGAGTCATTTGGTGAGTTTTGATTGAAATCCAATCGCTAGAACTACGGAATACACCAACCACTCCTATAAGGAACGAACTGCCTTTGAACCTTAATTGTCCAATTTCTTACCCGTATTGATTTCCGATCGAGCCCAAAACTTGGGCATCATCATAATGTGGTGGGAGGAGTCATTTGGTGAGTTTTAGGGAAATCCAATCGCTAGAACTAAGGAATACACCAACCACTCCTATAAGGAACGAACTGCCTTTGAACCTTAATTGTCCAATTTCTTACCCCTATTGATTTCCGATCGAGCCCAAAACTTGGGCCTCATCATAATATGGTGGGAGGAGTCATTTGGTGGGTTTTGAGTGAAATCCAATCGCTACACAACCACTCCTATGAGGAACAAACTGCCTTTGAACCTGAATTGTCCAATTTCATACCCCAATTTATTCCGATCGAGCCCACAACTTGGGCATCATCATAAAATGGTGGGAGGAGTCATTTGGTGAGTTTTGAGTGAAATCCAATCACTAGAACTACGCAATATACCAACCACTCCAATTCGGAACGAACTGTCTTCGAACTTGAATTATCCAATTTCTTACCCCTATGGATTTCCGATTGAGCCCAAAACTAGGGCATCATCATAATATGGTGGGAGGAGTCATTTGGTGAGTTTTGAGTGAAATCCGATCGCTAGAACTACGGAATACACCAACCACTCCTGTAAGGAACGAACTGCCTTTGCACGTGAATTGTCCAATTTCTTACCCCTATTGATTTCCGATCGAGCCCAAAACTTGGGCCTCATCATAATATGGTGGGAGGAGTCATTTGGTGAGTTTTGAGTGAAATCCAATCGCTTGAACTATGGAATACACCAACCACTCCTATAAGGAACGAACTGCCTTTGAACCTGAATTGTCCAATTTCTTACCCCTATGGATTTCCGATCAAGCCCAAAACTTAGGCATCATCATAATATGGTGGGAGGAGTCATTTGGTGAGTTTTGAGTGAAATCTAATCGCCAGAACAGCGGAATACACCAGCCACTCCCATAAGGAACGAACTGCCTTTGAACCTGAATTATCAAATTTCTTACCCCTATTGATTCCCGATCGAGCCCAAAACTTGGGCATCATCATAATATGGTGGGAGGAGTCATTTGGTGAGTTTTGAGTGAAATCCAATCGCTAGAACTACGGAATACACCAAGCACTCCTATAAGGAACGAACTTCCTTTGAACCTGAATTGTCCAATTTCTTACCCCTATTGATTTCCGATCGAGCCCAAACTTGGGCATCATCATAATATGGTGGGAGGAGTCATTTGGTGAGTTTTGAGTGAAATCCGATCGCTAGAACTACGGAATACAACAACCACTCCTATAAGGAACGAACTGCCTTTGAACCTGAATTGTCCAATTTCTTACCCTATTGATTTCCGATCGATCCCAAAACTTGGGCATCATCATAATATGGTGGGAGGATTCATTTGGTGAGTTTGAGTGAAATCCAATCGCTGGAACTACGGAATACAACAACCACTCCTATAAGGAACGAACTGCCCTTGAACCTGAATTGTCCAATTTCATACCCCTATTGATTTCCGATCGAGCCAAAAACTTGGGCATCATCATAATATGGAGGGAGGAGTCATTTGGGGAGTTTTGAGTGAAATCCAATCGCTAGAACTACGGAATGCACCAACCACTCCGATAAGGAACGAACTGCCTTTGAACCTGAATTGTCTAATTTCATACCCCGATTGATTTCCGACCGAGCCCACAACTTGGGCATCATCATAATATGGAGGGAGGAGTCATTTGGGGAGTTTTCAGTGAAATCCAATCGCTAGAACTACGGAATGCACCAACCACTCCGATAAGGAACGAACTGCCTTTGAACCTGAATTGTCTAATTTCATACCCCGATTGATTTCCGACCGAGCCCACAACTTGGGCATCATCATAATATGGTGGGAGGAGTCATTTGGTGTGTTTTGAATGAAATCCGATCGCTTGAACTACGGAATACAACAACCACTCCTATAAGGAATGAACTGCCTTTGAACCTGAATTGTCCAATTTCTTACCCCTTTTGATTTCCGATCGAGCCAAAACTTGGGCATCATCATAATATGGTGGGAGGAGTCATTTGGTGAGTTTTGAATGAAATCCGATCGCTTGAACTACGGAATACAACAACCACTCCTATAAGGAATGAACTGCCTTTGAACCTGAATTGTCCAATTTCTTACCCCTTTTAATTTCCGATCGAGCCCAAAACTTGGGCATCATCATAATATGGTGGGAGGAATCATTTGGTGAGTTTTGAGTGAAATCAAATCGCTAGAACTATGCAATACACCAACCACTCCAATTCGGAACGAACTGTCTTCGAACTTGAATTGTCCAATTTCTTACCCCTATTGATTTACGATCGAGCCCAAAACTTGGGCATCATCATAATATTGTGGGAGGAGTCATTTGGTGAGTTTTGAGTGAAATCCGATCGCTAGAACTATGGAATACACCAACCACTCCGATAAGGAACGAACTGGCTGTGAACCGAATTGTCCAATTTCTTGCACCTATTGATTTTCGATCGAGCCCAAAACTTGGGCATCACCATAATATGGGGGGAGGAGTCATTTGGTGAATTTTGAGTGAAATCCAATCCCTAAAACTACGGAATACACCAACCTCTCCTATAAGCAACGAACTGCCTTTGAACCTGAATTGTCCAATTTCTTACCACTACTGATTTCGATCGAGCCCAAAACTTGGGCATCACCATAATATGGTGGGAGGAGTCATTTGGTGAGTTTTGAGTGAAATCCAATCGCTAAAACTACGGAATACACCAACCACTCCTATAAGGAACGAACTGCCTTTGAACCTGAATTGTCCAATTTCTTACCCCTATTGATTTCTGATCGAGCCCAAAACTTGGGCATCATCATAATATGGTGGGAGGAGTCATTTGGTGAGTTTTGAATGAAATCCGATCGCTTGAACTACGGAATACAACAACCACTCCTATAAGGAATGAACTTCCTTTGAACCTGAATTGTCCAATTTCTTACCACTTTTGATTTCCGATCGAGCCCAAAACGTGGGCATCATCATAATATGGTGGGAGGAATCATTTGGTGAGTTTGAGTGAAATCCAATCGCTAGAACTATGGAATACACCAACCACTCCAATTCGGAACGAACTGTCTTCGAACTTGAATTGTCCAATTTCTTACCCCTATGGATTTCCGATCGAGCCCCAAACTTGGGCATCATCATAATATTGTGGGAGGAGTCATTTGGTGAGTTTGAAGTGAAATCCAATCGCTAGAACCACGGAATACACCAACCACTCCTATAAGGAACGAACTGCCTTTGGCCCTGAATTGTCCAATTTCTTGCAACTATTGACTTCCGATCGAGCCCAAAACTTGGGCATCATCATGATATGGTGGGAGGAGTCATTTGGTGAGTTTTGAGTGAAATCCAGTCGCTAGAACTACGGAATAAACCAACCACTCCTATAAGGAACGAACTGCCTTTGAACCTGAATTGTCCAATTTCTTACCCCTATTGATTTCCGATCGAGTCCAAAACTTGGGCATCATCATAATATGGTGGGCAGAGTCATTTGGTGAGTTTTGAGTGAAATCCAATCGCTAGAACTATGCAATACACCAACCACTCCAATTCGGAACGAACCGCCTTCGAACTTGAATTGTCCAATTTCTTACCCCTATGATTTTCGATCGAGCCCAAAACTTTGGCATCATCATAATATGGTGGGAGGAGTCGTTTGGTGAGTTTTGAGTGAAATCCAATCGTTAGAACTACGGAATACACCAACCACACCTATAAGGAATGAACTGCCTTGAACCTGAATTGTCCAATTTCTTACCCCTATTGTTTTCCGATCGAGTCCAAAACTTGGGCATCATCATAATATGTGGGAGGAGTCATTTGGTGAGTTTTGAGTGAAATCCAATCGCTAGAACTACGGAATGCACCAACCACTCCTAAAAGGAACGAACTGCCTTTGAACCTGAATTGTCCAATTCTTACCCCTATTGATTTCCGATCGAGCCCAAAACTTGGACAGCATCATATATGGTGGGAGGAGTCATTTGGTGAGTTTTGAGGGAAATCCAATCGCTAGAAACTATGCAATACACCAACCACTCCAATTCGGAATGAACTGTCTTCGAACATGAATTGTCAAATTTCTTACCCCTATGGATTTCCGATCGAGCCCAAAACTTGGGCATCATCATATTATGGTGGGAGGATTCATTTGGTGAGTTTTGAGTGAAATCCAATCGCTAGAACTACGGAATACATCATCCACTCCTATAAGGAAAGAATTGCCTTTGAACCTGAATTGTCCAATTCATACCCCTATTGATTTCCGATCGAGCCCACAACTTGGCATCATCACAATATGGTGGGAGGAGTCATTTGGGGAGTTTTGAGTGAAATCCAATCGCTAGAACTATGCAATACACCAACCACTCCAATTCGGAACGAACTGCCCTCGAACTTCAATTGTCCAATTTCTTACCCCTATGGATTCCGATCGAGCCCAAAACTTTGGCATCATCATAATATGGTGTGAGGAGTCATTTGGTGAGTTTTGAGTGAAATCCGATCGCTAGAACTACGGAATACACCAACCACTCCTATAAGGAACGAACTGCGTTTGAACCTGAATTGTCCAATTTCTTACCCCTATTGATTTCCGATCGAGCCCAAAACTTGGGCATCCCCATAATATGGTGGGAGGAGTCATTTGGTGAGTTTTAAGTGAAATCCAATTGCTAGAACTACGGAATACACCAGCCACTCCTGTAAGGAACGAACTGCCTTTGAACCTGAATTGTCCAATTTCTTACCCCTATTGATTTCCGATCGAGCCCAAAACTTGGGCATCATCATAATATGGTGGGAGGAGTCATTTGGTGAGTTTTGAGTGAAATGCAATCGCTAGAACTACGGAATACACCAACCACTCCTGTAAGGAACGAACTGCCTTTGGACATGAATTGTCCAATTTCTTACCCCTATTGATTTCCGATCGAGCCCAAAACTTGGGCATCATCATAATATGGTGGGAGGAGTCATTTGGTGAGTTTTCAGGGAAATCCAATCGCTAGAACTATGCAATACACGAACCACTCCAATTCGGAACGAACTTTCTTCGAACTTGAATTGTCCAATTTCTTACCCCTATGGATTTCCGATCCAGCCCAAAACTTGGGCATCATCATAATATGGTGGGAGGAGTCATTTGGTGAGTTTTGAGTGAAATCCAATCGCTAGAACTACGGAATACACCAACCACTCCTCTAAGGAACGAACTGCCTTTGAACCTGAATTGTCCAATTTCTTACCACTATTCATTTCCGATCAAGCCCAAAACTTGGGCCTCATCATAATATGGTGGGAGGAGTCTTTTGGTGTGTTTTGAGTGATATCCAATCGCTAGAACTACGGAATACACCAACCACTCCTCTAAGGAACGAACTGCCTTTGAACCTGAATTGTCCAATTTCTTACCCCTATTCATTTTTGATCAAGCCCAAAACTTGGGCATCATCATAATGGTGGGAGGAGTCATTTGGTGAGTTTTGAGTGAAATCCAATCGCTAGAACTACGGAATGCACCAACCACTCCTATAAGGAACGAACTGCCTTTGAACCTGAATTGTCCAATTTCTTACCTCTATGGATTTCCGATCGAGCCCAAAACTTGGGCATCATAATATGGTGGGAGGAGTCATTTGTTGAGTTTTGAGTTAAATCCAATCGCTAGAACAACGGAATACACCAACCACTGCTATAAGGAACGAACTGCCTTTGAACCTGAATTGTCCAATTTCTTACCCCTATTGATTCCGATCGAGCCCAAAACTTGGGCATCATCATAATATGGTGGGAGGAGTCATTTGGTCAGTTTTCAGTGAATCCAATCGCTAGAACTATGCAATACACCAACCACTCTAATTCGGAACGAACTTTCTTCGAACTTGAATTGTCCAATTTCTTACCCCTACGGATTTCCGATCGAGGCCAAAACGTGGGCATCATCATAATATGGTGGGAGAG
>BJCG01003973.1:0-57675 GCA_005406145.1 Prunus yedoensis | reverse complement strand
AAAACTTGGGCATTCATCATAAATATGGTGGGAGGAGTCATTGTTGAGTTTTGAGTTAAATCCGATCGCTAGACAACGGAATACACCACACCCACTCCTATAAGAAACAAACTGCCTTTGAACCTGAATTGTCCAATTCTTACCCCTATTGATTTCCGATCGAGCCCAAAACTGGGCATCATCATCTATGGTGGCAGGAGTCGTTTGGTGAGTTTTGAGTGAAATCCAATCGCTAGAACTATGCAACACACCAACCACTCCAATTCGGAACCGAACTGTCTTCGAACTTGAATTGTCCAATTTCTTACCCCTATGGATTCCGATCGAGCCCAAACTTGGGCATCATATCATTATTGTGGGAGGAGTCATTTGGTGAGTTTTGAGTGAAATCCAATCGCTATAAACTACGGAATACACCAACCACTCCTATACGGAACGAACTGCCTTTGAACATGAATTGTCCAATTTCTTACCCCTATTGATTTCCGATCGAGCCCACACACGGGCATCATCATAATACGGTGGGAGGAGTCATTGGTGAGTTTTGAGTGAAATCCAATCGCTAGAACTATGTAACACCACCAACCACTCCAATTCGGAACGACTGTCTTCGAACTTGAATTGTCCAATTTCTTAACCTATGGATTTCCGATCGAGCCAAAACTTGGGCATCATCATAATATGGTGGCAGGAGTCGTTTGGTGAGTCTTGAGTGAAATCCGATTGCTAGAACTATGCAATACACCAACCACTCCAATTCGGACGAACTGTCTTCGAACTTGAAATGTCCAATTTCTTACCCCTAGGATTTCCGGTGAGCCCAAAACTTGGGCATCATCATATTTGTGGGGGAGGAGTCATTTGGGAGTTTTGAGTGAAGTCCAATCGCTAGAACTACGTAAATCCAACCACTCCTATGAGGAACGAACTGCCTTTGAACCTGAATTGTCTGATTTCTTACCCCTATTGATTTCCGATCGAGCCCAAAACTTGGGCCTCATCATAATATGGGGGAGATCATTTGGTGAGTGTTGACTGAAATCCAATCGCTTAGAACTACGGAATACACCAACCACTCCTATAAGGAACGAATTGCCTTCGAACATGAATTGTCCAATTTCTTACCTCTATGATTTCCGATCGAGCCCAAAACTTGGGCATCATCTCATATGGTGGGAGGAGTCATTTGGTGCGTTTTAAGTGAAATCCAATCGCTAGAACTACGGAATACACCAACCACTCCTCATACGGAACGAACTGCCTTTGAACCTGAATTGTCAAATTTCTTACCCCTATTGATTTCCGATCGTGCCCACAACTTGGGCATCATCTCATATACGGTGGGAGGAGTCATTTGGTGAGTTTTGAGTGAAATCCAATCGCTTAGAACTATGTAACACACCAACCACTCCAATTCGGAACGAACTGTCTTCGAACTTGAATTGTCCAATTTCTTACCCCTATGGATTTCCGATCGAGCCCAAAACTTGGGCATCATCCATAATATGGTGGGAGGATTCATTTGGTGAGTTTTGAGTGAAATCGATCTAGAACTGCGGAATACACCAACCACTCCTATAAGGAACGAACTGCCTTTAAACCTAAATTGTCCAATTTCTTACCCCTATTGATTTCCGATCGAGCCCAAAACTTGGGCATCATCTAATATGGTGGGAGGATTCATTTTGGTGAGTTTTCAGTGAAATCCAATCGCTAGCTAGAACTACGGAATACCAACCACTCCTATAAGGAATGAACTGCCTTTGATCCTGAATTGTCCAATTTCATACCCCTATTGATTTCGATCGAGCCCACAACTTGGGCATCATCATAATATGGTGGGAGGAGTCATTCGGTGAGTTTTGAGTGAAATCCAATCGCTAGAACTATGCAATACACCAACCACTCCAATTCGGAACGAGCTGTCTTCGAGCTTGAATTGTCCAATTTCTTACCCCTATGGATTTCCGATCGAGCCCAAAACTTGGGCATAATCATAATATGGTGGGAGGAGTCATTTGGTGAGTTTTTGAGTGAAATCCGATCGCTAGAACTACGGAATACACCAACCACTCCTATAAGGAACGAACTGCCTTTAAACCTAAATTGTCCAATTTCTTACACCTATTGATTTCCGATCGAGCCCAAAACTTGGGCATCATCATCATATGGTGGGAGGAGTCATTTGGTGAGTTTTGAGTGAAATCCAATCGCTAGAACTATGCAATACACCAACCACTCAAATTCGGAACGAACGTCTTCGAACTTGAATTGTCCAATTTCTTACCCCTATGGATTTCCGATCGTGCCCAAAAACTTGGCATCATCATAATATGGTGGGAGGAGTCATTTGGTGAGTTTTGAGTGAAATCCGATCGCTAGAACTACGGAATACACCAACCACTCCTATAAGGAACGAACTGCCTTTAAACTTAAATTGTCCAATTTCTTACCCCTATTGATTTCCGATCGAGCCCAAAACTTGGGCATCACCATAATATGGTGGGAGGAGTCATTTGGTGAGTTTTGAGTGAAATCCAATTGCTAGAAGTACGGAATACACCAACCACTCCTATAAGGAACAAACTGCCTTTGAACCTGAATTGTCCAATTTCTTACCCCAATTGATTTCCGATCGAGCCCAAAACTTTGGCATCATCATAATATGGGTAGGAGGGTCATTTGGTGAGTGTTGAGTGAAATCCAACCGCTAGAACTATGCCATACACCAACCACTCCAATTCAGAACGATCTGCCTTCGAACTTGAATTGTCCAATTTCTTACCCCTATGGATTTCGGATCTAGCCTAAAACTTTGGCATCATCAATATGGTGGGAGGAGTCGTTTGGTGAGTTTTGAGTGAAATTCAACTGCTAGAACTACGGAATACACCAACCACTCCTATAAGGAACGAACTTCCTTTGAACCTGAATTGTCCAATTTCTTACCCTATTGATTTCCGATCGAGCCAAAACTTGGGCATCATCATAATGTGGTGGGAGGAGTCATTTGGTGAGTTTTCAGTGAAATCCAATCGCTTAGAACTATCAATACACCAACCACTCCAATTCGGAACGAACTGTCTTCGAACTTGAATTGTCCATTTTCCTACCCCTATGGATTTCCGATCGAGCCCAAAACTTGGGCATCATCATAATTTGGTGGGAGGAGTCATTTGGTGAGTTTTGAGTGAAATCCGATCGCTAGAACTACGGAATACACCAACCACTCCTATAAGGAACGAACTGCCTTTGAAACTGAATTGTCCAATTCATACCCCTATTGATTTCCGATCGAGCCCACAATTTGGGCTCATCATAAAATGGTGGGGAGTCATTTGGTGAGTTTTGAGTGAAATCCAATCGCTAGAACTATGCAATCACCAACCACTCCATTCGGAACGAATTGCCTACAAACTTGAATTGTCCAATTTCTTACCCCTGTGGATTTCGATCGAGCCCAAAACTTGGGCATCATCATAATGTGCGGAGGAGTCATTTGGTGAGTTTGAGTGAGTGAAATCCAATCGCTAGAACTATGCAATACACCAACCACTCCAATTCGGAACGAACTGCCTTCGAACTTGAATTGTCCAATTTCTTACCCCTATGGATTTCCGATCGAGCCCAAAACTTGGGCATTCATAATATGGTGGGAGGAGTCATTTGGTGAGTTTTGAGTGAAATCCAATCCCTAGAACTATGCAGTACACCAACCACTCCAATTCTGAACGAACTGCCTTCGAACATGAATTGTCCAATTTCTAACCCCTATGGATTTCCGATCGAGCCCAAAAATTTGGCATCATCATAATATGGTGGGAGGAGTCATTTGGTGAGTTTTAAGTGAAATCCAATCTCTAGAACTACAGAATACACCAACCACTCCTATAGGAACGAACTGCCTTTGAACCTGAATTGTCCAATTTCATACCCCTATGATTTCCGATCGAGCCCCAACTTGGGCATCATCATAATATGGTGGGAGGAGTCATTTGGTGAGGTTTCAGTGAAATCTAATCTTTAGAACTATGCAGTACACCAACCACTCCAATTCGGAACGAACTGCCTTCGAACTTGAATTGTCCAATTTCTTTCCCCTATGGATTTCCGATCGAGCCCAAAACTTAGGCATCATCATAATATGGTGGGAGGAGTCATTTGGTGAGTTTTGAGGAAATCCAATCGCTAGAACTACGGAATACACCAACCACTCCTATAAGGAACGAACTGCCTTTGAACCTGAATTGTCCAATTTCTTCCCCCTATGGATTTCCGATCAAGCCCAAAACTTGGGCATCATCATAATATGGTGGGAGGATTCATTTGGTGAGTTTTGAGTGAAATCCGATCGCTAGAACTATGAAATACACCAACCACTCCTAACGGAACGAACTGCCTTTGAACCTGAATTTCCAATTTCTTACCCCATTAATTTCCGATCGAGCCCAAAACTTGGGCATCATCATAATATGGTGGGAGGAGTCCTTTGGTGAGTTTTGAGTGAAATCCAATCGCTAGAACTACGGATACACCGACCACTCCTATAAGGAACGAACTGCCTTTGAACCTGAATTGTCCAATTTCTTACCCCTATTGATTTCCGATCGAGCCCAAAACTTGGGCATCATCATAATATGGTGGGAGGAGTCATTTGGTGAGTTTTGAGTGAAATCCAATCTCTAGAACTATGCAGTACACCAACCACTCCAATTCTGAACGAACTGCCTTCGAACATGAATTGTCCAATTTCTTACCCCTATGGATTTCCGATCGAGCCCAAAAATTTGGCATCATCATAATATGGTGGAGGAGTCATTTGGTGAGTTTTGAGTGAAATCCAATCGCTAGAACTACGGAATACACCGACCACTCCTATAAGGAACGAACTGCCTTTGAACCTGAATTGTCCATTTTCTTACCCCTATGGATTTCCAATCGAGCCCAAAACTTGGGCATCATCATATATGGTGGGAGGAGTCATTTGGTGAGTTTTGAGTGAAATCCAATCGCTAGAACCACGGAATACACCAACCACTCCTATAAGGAACGAACTGCCTATGAACCTGAATTGTCCAATTTCATACCCCTATTGATTTCCGATCGAGCCCACAACTTGGGCATCATCATAATGTGGTGGGAGGAGTCATTTGGTGAGTTTTGAGTGAAATCCAATCTCTAGAACTATGCAGTACACCAACCACTCCAATTCGGAACGAACTGTCTTCGAACTTGAATTGTCCAATTTCTTCCCCTATGGATTTCCAATCGATTCCAAAGTTGGGCATCATCATAATATGGGGGAGGAGTCGTTTGGTGAGTTAGGAGTGAAATCCATCGCTAGAACTACGGAATACACCAACCTCACCTATTAGGAACGAACTGCCTTTGAACCTGAATTGTCCGATTTCATACCCCTATTGATTTCCGATCGAGCCCACAAATTGGGCATCATGATAAAATGGTGGGAGGAGTCATTTTGTAAGTTTTGAGTGAAATCCAATCGCTTAGAACTATGCAATAAAACCACCACTCCAATTCGGAACGAACTGCCTACGAACTTGAATTGTCCAATTTCTTACCCCTATGGATTTCCGATCGAGCCCAAAACTTGGGCATCTTCATAATATGGTGGTAGGGGTCATTTGGTGAGTTTTGAGTGAAATCCGATCGCTAGAACTACGGAATACACCGACCACTCCTATAAGGAACGAACTGCCTTTGAACCTGAATTGTCCATTTTCTTACCCCTATGGATTTCCAATCAAGCCTAAAACTTGGGCATCATCATAATATGGTGGAGGAGTCATTTGGTGAGTTTTGAGTGAAATCCAATCGCTAGAACCAAGGAATACACCAACCACTCCTATAAGGAACGAACTGCCTAAGAACCTGAATTGTCCAATTTCATACCCCTATTGATTTCCGATCGAGCCCACAACTTGGGCATCATCATAATATGATGGGAGGAGTCATTTGGTGAGTTTGAGTGAAATCCAATCGCTAGAACTACAGAATACACCAACCACTCCTATAAAGAACGAACTGCCTTTGAACCTGAATTGTCCAATTTCTTACCCCCATTGATTTCCGATCAAGCCCAAAACTTGGGCATCATCATAATATGATGGGAGGAGTCCTTTGGTGAGTTTTGAGTGAAATCCAATCGCTAGAACTACGGAATACACCGACCACTCCTATAAGGAACGAACTGCCTTGAACCTGAATTGTCCATTTTCTTACCCCTATGGATTTCCAATCGAGCCCAAAACTTGGGCATCATCATAATGTGGGAGGAGTCATTTGGTGAGTTTGAGTGAAATCCAATCGCTAGAACCACGGAATACACCAACCACTCCTATAAGGAACGAACTGCCTATGAACCTGAATTGTCCAATTTCATACCCCTATTGATTTACGATCGAGCCCACAATTGGGCATCATCATAATATGGGGGAGGAGTCATTTGGTGAGTTTTGAGTGAAATCCAATCGCTTGGAACTATGCAATACACCAACCACTCCAATTCGGAACGAACTGTCTACGAACTTGAATTGTCCAATTTCTTACCCCTATGGATTTCCGATCGAGCCCAAAACTTGGGCATCATCATAATATGGTGGGAAGAGTCATTTGGTGAGTTTTGAGTGAAATCCAATCTCTAGAACTATGCAGTACACCAACCACTCCAATTCTGAACGAACTGCCTTCGAACATGAATTGTCCAATTTCTTACCCCTATGGATTTCCGATCGAGCCCAAAAATTTGGCATCATCATAATATGGTGGGAGGAGTCATTTGGTGAGTTTTGAGTGAAATCCAATCGCTAGAACTACGGAATACACCGACCACTCCTTTAAGGAAAGAACAGCCTTTGAACCTGAATTTTCAAATTTCTTACCCCTATGGATTTCCAATCGAGCCCAAAACTTGGGCATCATCATAATATGGTGGGAGGAGTCATTTGGTGAGTTTTGAGTGAAATCCAATCGCTAGAACCACGGAATACACCAACCACTCCTATAAGGAACGAACTGCCTTTGAACCTGAATTGTCCAATTTCTACCCCTATTGATTTCCGATCGAGCCCACAACTTGGGCGTCATCATAATATGGTGGGAGGAGTCTTTTGGTGAGTTTTGAGTGAAATCCAATATCTAGAACTATGCAGTACACCAACCACTCCAATTCGGAACGAACTTCCTTCGAACTTGAATTGTCCAATTTCTTACCCCTATGGATTTCTGATCGAGCCCAAAACTTTGGCATCATCATAATATGGTGGGAGGAGTCATTTGGTGAGTTTTGAATGAAATCCAATCACTAGAAACTACAGAATACACCAACCACTCCTATAAGGAACGAACTGCCTTTGAACCTGAATTGTCCAATTTCTTACCCCTATTGACTTCCGTTCGAGCCCAAAACTTGGGCATCATCATATATGGTGGGAGGAGTCATTTGGTGAATTTTGAGAGAAATCCAATCGCTAAAACTACGGAATACACCAACCACTCCTATAAGGAACGAACTGCCTTTGAACCTGAATTGTCCAATTTCTTACCCCATTGATTTCCGATCGTGCCCAAAACTTGCACATCATCATAATATGGGTGGGAGGAGTCATTTTGAGTTGTTTGAGTGAAATCCATCGCTAGAACTACAGAATACACCACCCACTCCATAAGGAAACGACTGCCTTTGAACCTGAATTGTCCAATTTGTTACCTCTATTGATTTCTTGATCCCAAAACTTGGGCATCATCATAATATGGTGGGAGGATTAACTTGGTGAGTTTGGAGTGAAATTCGATCGCTAGAACTACGGAATACACCAACCACTCCTATAAGGAAACGAATTGCCTTTGAACCTGAATTGTCCAATTTCTTACCCTATTGATTTCCGATCGAGCCCAAAACTTGGGCATCATCATAAGTGGTGGGAGGAGTCATTTGGTGAGTTTTGAGTGAATCCAATCGCTAGAACTATGCAATACACCAACCACTCCAATTCGGAACGTACTGCCTTTGAACTTGAATTGTCCAATTTCTTACCCCTATTGATTTCCGATCGAGCCCAAAACTTGGGCATCATCATAATATGGTGGGAGGAGTCATTTGGTGAGTTGAGTGAAATCCAATAGCTAGAACTACGGAATACAACCACCACTCCTATAAGAAACGAACTGCCTTTGAACTTGAATTGTCCAATTTCTTACCCCTATTGATTTCCGATCGAGCCCAAACTTGGGCATCATCATAATATGGTGGGAGGAGTCATTCGGTGTGTTTTTGAGTGAAATCCAATAGCTAGAACTACGGAATACACCAACCACTCCTATAAGAAACGAACTGCCTTTGAACCCGAATTGTCCAATTTCTTACCCCTATTGATTTCCGATCAAGCCCCCAACTTGGACATCATCATAATATGGTGGGAGTCATGGTGAGTTTTGAGTGAAATCCAATGCGCTAGAACTATGCAATACAACCAACCACTTCAATTCGGAACGAACTGTCTTTGAACTTGAATTGTCCAATTTCTACCCTTCTAGATTTCCGATCGAGCCCAAAACTGGCATCATCATAATATGGTGGGAGGATCATTTGGTGTTTGAGTGAAATCCGATCGCTAGAACTACGGAATACACCAACCCTCCTATAAGGAACGAACTGCCTTTGAACCTGAATTGTCCAATTTCTTACCCCTATTGATTTCCGATCGAGCCCAAAACTTGGGCATCATCATAATATGGTGGGAGGATTGATTCGTGAGTTTTGAGTGAAATCCAATCGCTTGAACTACTGAATACACCAACCACTCCTATAAGGGAACGAACGGCCTTTGAACCTGAATTTCCAATTTCGTACCCCTATTGATTTCCGATCGAGCCCAAAACTTGGGAATCATCATAATATGGTGGGAGGGGTCATTTGGTGAGTTTTGAGTGAAATCCGATCGCTAGAACTACGGATACACCAACCACTCCTATAAGGAACGAGCTGCCTTTGAATCTGAAATTCTCCAATTTCTTACCCTATTGATTTCCGATCGAGCCCAAAACTTGGGCATCATCATAATATGGTGGGAGGAGTATTTGGTGAGTTTTGAGTGAAATCCAATCGGTAGAACTATGCAATACCCCAACCACTCCAATTCGGAACGAACTTCCTTCGAACCTGAATTGTCCAATTTCTTACCCCTATGGATTTCCGATTGATCCCAGAACTTGGGAATCATCATAATATGGTGGGGGGAGTCATTCGGTGAGTTTTGGTGAAATCCAGCTAGAACTATGCAATACACCAACCACTCCAATTCCGAAACGAACTTCTTCAAATTTTAATTGTCCAATTTCTTACCCCTATGGATTTCGGATCGAGCCGAAAACTTTGGAAACATCATATATGGTGGGAGGGGTCATTTGGTGAGTTTGAGTGAAATCCGATCGCTAGAACTACGGAATACACCAAGCACTCCTATAAGGAACGAGATGCCTTTGAATCTGAATTGTCCAATTTCTTACCCCTATTGATTTCCGATCGATCCCAGAACTTGGGAATCATCATAATATGGTGGGGGGAGTCATTTGGTGAGTTTTGAGTGAAATCCAAACGCTAGAACTATACAATAAACCAACCTCTGATTCGTAACGAACTGCCTTCGAACTTGAATTGTCCAATTTCTTACCCCTATGGATTGCCGATCGAGCCCGAAACTTGGCAACTTCATA
The DNA here is from genome assembly GCA_005406145.1 of Prunus yedoensis. Classification (NCBI taxonomy): domain Eukaryota; kingdom Viridiplantae; phylum Streptophyta; class Magnoliopsida; order Rosales; family Rosaceae; genus Prunus; species Prunus yedoensis. The sequence continues at coordinate 47,940 of BJCG01003973.1, read as the reverse complement.
ATTTGGTGGGAGGAGTCATTTGGTGATGTTTTGAGTGAAATCCGATCGCTAGAACTACGGAATACCAAACCACTCCTAAGGAACGAACTCCCTTGAACCTGAATTGTAATTTCTTACCCCTATTGATTTCCGATCGAGCCCAAAACTTAGGCCTCATCATAATATGGTGGGAGGAGTCATTTGGTGAGTTTTGAGTGAAATCCAAACGCTAGAACTATGCAATAAACCAACCACTCCGATTCGGAACGAACTGCCTTCGAACATGAATTGTCCAATTTCTTACCCCTATGGATTTCCGATCCAGCCCGAAACTTTGGCAACATCATAACATGGTGGGAGAGTCATTTGGTGAGTTTTGAGTGAAATCCAATTGCTAGAACTACGGAATACACCAGCCACTCCTATAAGGAACGAATTGCCCTTGAACCTGAATTGTCCAATTTCTTACCCCTATTGATTTCCGATCGATCCCAAAACAAGGGTATCATCATAATAGGGTGGGAGGACTTTTGGTGATTTTGAGTAAAATCCAATCGCTAGAACTATGCAATACACCAACCACTCCAATTCGGAACGAACTGCCTTCGAACTTGAATTGTCCAATTTCTTACCCCTAAGGATTTTCGATCGATCCCAAAACTTGGGAATAATCATAAATGGTGGGGGAGTCATTGGTGAGTTTTGAGTGAAATCCAATCGCTAGAACTATGCAATACACCAACCACTCCAATTCGGAACGAACTGCCTTCGAACCTGAATTGTCCAGTTTCAAAACCCTATGGATTTCCGATCGAGCCCAAAACTTGGTAATCATCAGAATATGGTGGGAGGAGTCATTTGGTGAGTTTTGATAGAAATCCAATCGCTACAACTATGCAATACAGCAACCACTCAATTCGGAACGAACTGCCTTCGAACTTGAATTGTCCCATTTCTACCCCTATGGATTTCCGATCGAGCCCAAAACTTGGGCATCATCATAATATGGTGGGAGGAGTCATTTGGGAGTTTTGAGTGAAATCCAATCTATAGAACTACGGAATACACAACCACTCCTATAAGGAACGAACTGCCGTTGAACCTGAATTGTCCACTTTCATACCCCTATTGATTTTCGATCGAGCCCACAACTTGGGCATCATCATAAAATGGTGGGAGGAGTCATTTGGTGAGTTTTGAGTGAAATCCAATCGCTAGAACTATGCAATACACCAACCACTCCAATTCGGAATGAACTGTCTTCGAACTTGAATTGTCCAATTTCTTACCCCCCTATGGATTTCCGATTGAGCCGAAAACTTTGGCATCATCATAATATGGAGGGGGGAGTGATTTGGTGAGTTTTGAGTGAAATCCAATCGCTAGAACTACGGAATACACCAACACTCCTATAAGGAACGAACTGCCTTCGAAATTGAATTGTCCCAATTTCTTACCCCTATGGATTTCCGATCGGGCCCAAAAACTTGGGAATCATCATAATATGGTGGGAGGAGTCATTTGTTGAGTTTTGAGTGAAATCCAATGGCTAGAATAAGCACACACCAACCACTCCAATTCGGAACGAACTGCCTTCGAACTGGAATTGTCCAATTTCTTACCACAATGGATTTCCGATCGAGCCCAAAACTTAGGAATCATCATAATATGGTGGGAGGATTCATTTGGTAAGTTTTGAGTTAAATCCAATCGCTAGAACTACGGAATACACCAACCACTCCTATAAGGAACGAACTGCCTTTGACCTGAATTTCCAATTTCTTACCCCTATTGATTTCCGATCGAGCCCAAAACTTGGGCATCACCATAAGATGGTGGGAGGAGTCATTTGGAGAGTTTTGAGTGAAATCCAATCGCTAGAACTAACGCAATACACCAACCACTCCAATTCGGAACGAACTGCCTTCGAACTTGATTGTCCAATTTCTTACCCCTACGACTTCCGATCGAGCCCAAAGCGGGTGGCATCATCATAATATGGTGGGAGGAGTCATTTGGTGAGTTTTGAGGTGAAATCAAATCACATAGAACTACGGAATACACCAGCCACTCCTATTAGGAACGAACTGCCTTTGAACCTGAATGTCCAATTTCTTACCCCTATAGATTCCTCCGATCGATCCCAAAACTTGGGCATCATCACTAATATGGTGGGAGGAGTCATTTGTGGTGAGTTTTGAGTGAAGATCCAAAGTCTCTAGACTATGCAATACACCAACCACTCCAATTCGGAATGAACTGCCTTCGAATTTGATTGTCCAATTTCTTACCCCTATTGATTTCCGAGTCGATCCCAAAATTTTGGCATCATCATAATATGGTGGAGAGAGTCCTTTTGGTGAGTTTTGAGTGAAATCCATCGATAGAACTACGGATACAACCACCACTCCTACAAGGAACGAACTGCCTTTGAACCGGAATTGTCCAATTTCTTTCCCCTATTGATTTCCGATCGAGCCCCAGAACTTGGGGCATCATCATAATATGGTGGGAGGAGTCATTTGGTGATTTTTGAGTGAAATCCAATCGCTAGAACTACGGAATACACCAACACACTCCTATAAGGAACGAACTGGCCTTTGACCTGAATTGTGTCCAATTTCTTATCCCTATTGATTTCCGATCGAGCCCAAACTTGGCATCATCATAATACGGTGGGAGGGGTCAATTTGGTGAGTTTTGAGTGAAATCCAATCGCTAGGAACTATGCAATACACAGCCCACTCCAATTCGTAACGAACTTTCTTTGAACTTGAATTGTCCAATTTCTTACCCCTACGGATTTCCAATCGACGCCAAAACTTGGGCAGTAGCATAATATGGTGGGAGGAGTCATTTGGTTAGTTTTGAGTGAAATCCAATCGCTAGAACTACGGAATATACCACCACTCCTATAAGGAACGAACTGCTTTGAACCGAATTGTCCAATTTCTTACCCCTATTCATTTCCGATCGAGCCCAAACCTTGGACATCATCATAATATGGTGGGAGGAGTCATTCGGTGAGTTTTGAGTGAAATCCAATTGCTAGAACTACGGAATACACCAGCCAATCCTATAACGAACGAGCAGCTTTGAACCGGAATTGTCCAATTTCTTACCCCTATTGATTTCCGATCGAGCCCAAAACTTGGGCATCATCATAATATCGTGGGAGGAGTCATTTGGTGAGTTTTGAGTGAATCCAATTGCAATAACTACGGAGTACACCAGCCACTCCTATAAGGAACGAGCAGCCTTTGAAACCTGAATGTCCAATTTCTTACCCCTATTGATTTCCGATCGAGCCCAAAACTTGGGCAGCATCATAATATCGTGGGAGGAGTCATATGGGGAGTTTTGAGTGAAATCCAATTGCTAGAACTACGGATACACCAACCATTTCCTATAAGGAACGAACTACTTTAACATGAATTGTCCAATTTCTTACCCCCCTTTGATTTTCGATCGAGCCCAAACTTGAGAATCATCATGATATGGTGGGAGGAGTCATTTGTGAGTTTTGAGTGAAATCCAATCGCTAGAACTACGGAATACACCAGCCACTCCTATAACGAACGAACTACCATTGAACCTGATTGTCCAATTTCTTAACCATGTTGATTTCAGATCGAGCCCAAAACTTGGGCATCATCATAATATGGTGGGAGGAGTCATTCGGTGAGTTTTTGAGTGAAATAAGATCGCTAGAACTACGGAATACCCCAACCACTCCTATAAGGACGAACGGCCCTTTGAACACTGAATTGTCCCAATTTCTTACCCCTATTGATTTCCGATCGAGCCCAAAACTTGGGCATCATCATAATATGGTGGGTGGACTCATTTGGTGAGTTTGAGTGAAATCCAATCGTAAGAACTATGGAATACACCAACCACACACTCTAAGGAACGAACTGCCTTTGAACCGAATTGTCAATTTCTTACCCCTATTGATTTCCGATCGAGCCCAAAACTTAGGCATCATCATAATGGTGGGAGGAGTCATTTGGTGAGTTTTGAGTGAAATCTAATCGCCAAAACTACGGAATACACCAGCCACTCCTATAAGGAACGAACTGCCTTTGAACCTGAATTGTCCAATTTCTTACCCCTATTGATTCCCGATCGAGCCCTAAACTTGGGCATCATCATAATATGGTGGGAGAGTCATTTGGAGAGTTTGAGTGAAATCCAATCGCTAGAACTATGGGAATACACCAACCACTCCTCTAAGGAACGAACTGACTTTGAACTGAATTGTCCAATATTTCTTAACCCTATTGATTTCCGATCGAGCCCAAAACTTAGGCATCATCATAATATGGTGGGGAGGAGTCATTTTGGTGAGTTTGAGTGAAATCTAACTGCCAGAACTACGGAATACACCAGCCACTCCTATAAGGAACGACTGCTTGAACTGAATTGTCCAATTTCTTACCCCACTTATTCCCCGATCGAGCCCAAAACTTTGGCATCATCATACATGTGGTGGGAGGAGTCATTTGGTGAGTTTTGAGTGAAATCCAATCGCTAGAACTTACGGAATACAACCAACCACTGCTATAAGGAACGAACTTCCTTTGACCTGAATTGTCCATTTCTTACCCTATTGATTTCCGATCGAGCCCAAAACTTGGGCATCATCATAATATGGTGGGGAGGAGTCATTTGGTGAGTTTTGAGTGAAATCCAATCGCTAGAACTATGGAATACACCAACCACTCCTCTAAGGACGAACTGCTTTGAAACCAGAATTGGCCATTTCTTACCCCTATTGATTTCCGATCGAGCCCAAAACTTGGCATCATCAAAGTACGGTGGGAGGAGTCATTTGGTGAGTTTGGAGTGAATACCATTGCTAGAACTATGCAATACACCAACCACTCCAATTCGGAACGAACTGCCTTCGAACTTGAATTGTCCAATTTCTTACCCTATGGATTTCTGATCGAGCCCAAAACTTGGGCATCGTCATGATATGGTGGGAGGATCATTTGGTGAGTTTTGAGTGAAATCCAATCGCCAGAACTACGGAATACACCAGCCACTCCTATAAGGAACGAACTGCATTGAACTTGAATTGTCCAATTTCTTACCCATGTTGATTTCAGATCGAGCCCAAAACTTGGGCATCATCATAATATGGTGGGAGTAGTCATTTGGTTAGTTTTGAGTGAAATCCAATCGCTAGAACTACGCAAATACACCAACCACTCCAATATCGGAACGAACTGCCTTCGAACTTGAATTGGTCCAATTTCTTACCCCTATGGGTTTCCGATTCGAGCCCAAACTTTGCCTCAACATAATACGGTGGGAGGAGTCATTTGGTGAGTTTTGAGTGAAATCCAATCGCTAGAACTATGCAAGGCAACCAACCAGTCCAATTCGGAACGAACTGCCTTCGAACTTGAATTATCCAATTTCTTACGCCTATTGGATTTCCGATCGAGCCCAAAACTTGGCATCAACATAACATGGTGGGAGGAGTCATTTGGTGAGTTTTGAGTGAATCTAATCGCTAGAACTACGGAATACACCAACCACTCCTATAAGGAACGACTGCTTTTGAACCTGAATTGTCCAATTTCTTACCCCTATTGATTTCCGATCGAGGCCACAACTTGGGCATCATCATAATATGGTGGGAGGAGTCATTGGTGAGGTTTTTGAGTGAAATCCAATCGCTAAAACTATGCAACACACAACCACTCCAATTCGGAACGAAATGCCTTCGAACTTGAATTGTCCAATTTCTTACCCCTATGGATTTCCGATCGAGCCCAAAACATGGGCATCATCATAATATGGTGGTATGATTCAGTTGGTGAGTTCTGAGTGAAATCCAATCTCTAAACTACGGAATACACCAACCACTCCTATAAGGAACGAACTGCCATTGAACCTGAATGTCCAAGTGCTTACCCCTATGGATTTCCGATCGAGCCCAAAACTTGGGCATCATCATAATATGGTGGCAGGAGTCATTTGGTGAGTTTTGAGTGAAATCCAATCGGTAGAACTATGCAATACACCAACCACTCCAATTCGGAACGAACTTCCTTCGAACTTGAATTGTCCCAATTTCTTACCCCTATGGATTTCCGATTGATCCCAGAACTTGGGAATCATCATAATATGGTGGGGGGAGTCATTCGGTGAGTTTTGAGTGAAATCCAATCGCTAGAACTATGCAATACACCAACCACTCCAATTCCGAACGAACTGTCTTCAAATTTTAATTGTCCAATTTCTTACCCCTATGGATTTCGGATCGAGCCGAAAACTTTGGAAAACATCATAATAGGGTGGAGGGGTCATTTGGTGAGTTTTGAGTGAAATCCGATCGCTAGAATACGGAATACACCAAGCACTCCTATAAGGAACGAGATGCCTTTGAATCTGAATTGTCCAATTTCTTACCCCTATTGATTTCCGATCGATCCCAGAACTTGGGAATCATCATAAGTATGGTGGGGGAGTCATTTGGTGAGTTTTGAGTGAAATCCAAACGCTAGAACTATACAATAAACACAACCACTCTGATTCGTAACGAACTGCCTTCGAACTTGAATTGTCCAATTTCTTAACCCTATGGATTTCCGATCGAGCCCGAAAACTTTGGCAACTTCATAATTTGGTGGGAGGAGTCATTTGGTGAGTTTTTGAGTGAAATCGATCGCTAGAACTACGGAATACACAACCACTCCTATAAGGAACGAACTCCCTTTGAACCTGAATTGTCCAATTTCTTACCCTATTGATTTCCGATCGAGCCCAAAACTTAGGGCCTCATCATAATATGGTGGGAGGAGTCATTTGGTGAGTTTTGAGTGAAATCCAACGCTAGAACTAATGCAATAAAACCAACCACTCCGATTCGGAACGAACTGCCTTCGAACATGAATTGTCCAATTTCTTACCCCTATGGGATTTCCGATCCAGCCCGAAACTTGGCAACATCAAATAACTGGTGGGAGAGTCATTTGTGAGTTTTGAGTGAAATCCATTGCTAGAACTACGGAATACACCAGCCACTCCTATAAGGAACGAATTGCCCTTGAAACTGAATTGTTCCAATTTCTTACCCCTATTGATTTCCGATCGATCCCAAAACAAGGTATCATCATAATAGGGTTGGAGGACTCATTTGTGAGTTTTGAGTAAAATACAAAATCCGCTAGAACTACTGCAATACACCAACCACTCCAATTCAGGAACGAACTGCTTTCGACTTGAATTGTCCAATTTCTTACCCCTAAGGATTTTCGATCGATCCCAAAACTTGGGAATACCATAATATGGTGGAGGAGTCATTGGTGAGTTTTGAGTGAAATCCAATCGCTAGAACTATGCAATACACCAACCACTCCTAATTCGGAACGAACTGCCTTCGAACCTAATTGTCCCAGTTTCAAAAAAAACCTATGGATTTCCGATCGAGCCCAAAACTTGGTAATCATCAGAATATGGTGGGAGGAGTCATTTGGTGAGTTTGATAGAATCCAATCGCTACAACTATGCAATACAGCAACCACTCCAATTCGGAACGAACTGCCTTTCGAACTTGAATTGTCCCATTTCTTACCCCTATGGATTTCCGATCGAGCCCAAAACTTGGGCATCATCATAATATGGTGGGAGGAGTCTTTGGTGAGTTTTGGAGTGAAATCCAATATATAGAACTACGGAATACACCAACCATCCTATAACGAACGACTGCCGTTGACCTGAATTGTCCACTTTCATACCCCTATTGATTTTCGATCGAGCACACAACTTGGGCATCATCATAAAAATGTGTGGGAGGAGTCATTTGGTGAGTTTGAGTGAAATCCAATCGCTAGAACTATGCAATACCACCAACCACTCCAATTCGGAATGAACTGTCTTCGAACTTGAATTGTCCAATTTCTTACCCTATGGATTTTCCGATTGAGCCGAAACTTTGGCATCATCATAATATGGAGGGGGGAGTGATTTGGTGAGTTTTGAGTGAAATCCAATCGCTAGAACTACGGAATACACCAACCACTCCTATAAGGAACGAACTGCCTTCGAAATTGAATTGTCCAATTTCTTACCCCTATGGATTTTCCGATCGGGTCCCAAAACTTGGGAATCATCATAATATGGTGGGAGGAGTCATTTGTTGAGTTTTGAGTGAAATCCAATCGCTAGAATAAGCAACACACACCAACCACTCCAATTCGGAACGAACTGCCTTCGAACTGGAATTGTCCAATTTCTTACCACAATGGATTTCCGATCGAGCCCAAAACTTAGGAATCTCCATAATATGGTGGGAGGAGTCATTTGGTGAGTTTTGAGTGAAATCCAATCGCTAGAACTAACGGAATACACCAACCACTCCTACAAGGAACGAACTGCCTTTGAACCGAATTGTCCAATTTCTTACCCCTGTTGATTTCCGATCGAGCCTACAACTAGGGATCATCATAATACGGTGGGAGGAGTCATTTGGTGAGTTTTGAGCGAAATCCAATCGCTAAAACTATCAACAACCTCTCCAATTCGGAACGAACTGCCTACGAACTTGAATTGTCCAATTTCTTACCCCTATGGATTTCCGATCGAGCCGAAACTTGGCATCATCATAATATGGTGGGAGGATTCATTTGGTAAGTTTTGAGTTAAATCCAATCGCTAGAACTACGGAATACACCAACCACTCCTATAAGGAACGAACTGCCTTTGAACCTGAATTGTCCAATTTCTTACCCCTATTGATTTCCGATCGAGCCCAAAACTTGGGCATCACCATAAGATGGTGGGAGGAGTCATTTGGAGAGTTTTGAGTGAAATCCAATCGCTAGAACTACGCAATACACCAACCACTCCAATTTGGAACGAACTGCCTTCGAACTTGAGTTGTCCAATTTCTTACCCCTATCGACTTCCGATCGAGCCCAAAACTTGGGCATCATCATAATATGGTGGGAGGAGTCATTTGGTGAGTTTTGAGTGAAATCCAATCAGCAGAGAACTACGGCAATTACACCAGCCACTCTCAATTCGTAACGAACTGCCTTTGACTTGAATTGGGTCCATTCCTTACCCGTATGAGTTTCCGATCGAGCCCAACACTTGGGCATCATCATAATATGGTGGAGGAGTCATTTGGCGGAGTTGTTTGAGTGAAATCCAATACGCTAGAACTATGCAATACACCAACCACTCCAATTCGGAACGAAACTGCCTTCGAACTTGGAATTGTCCAGATTTCTTACCCGTAATGGATTTCCGATCGATTCCCAAAATTGGCATCAATCATACTATGGTGGGAGGAGTCATTTGGTGAGTTTTGAGTGAAATCCAATCGCTAGAAAACTACGGCAAATACACCAACCACTCCATTCAGGAACGAACTGTCTCTTTGAACTTGTAATTGTCCAATTTTCTTACCCCTAAATTGAATTCCGATCGAGCCAAAACTTGGGCATCATCATAATATGGTGGGAGGAGTCATTTGGTGAGTTTTGAGTGAAATCCAAATCGCTAGAACTACGGAATACACCAACCACTCCTATAAGGAACGAACTGCCTTTGAACCTGAATTGTCCAATTTCTTATCCCTATGATTTCCGATCGAGCCCAAACTTGGCATCATCATAATACGGTGGGAGGGGTCATTTGGTGGAGTTTTGAGTGAATCCAATCGATAGAACTATGCAATACAACCGACCACTCCAATCGGAACGAACTTTCTTTGACTTGATTGTCCAGATTTCTTACCCTACGGATTTCCAATCGAGCCCAAACAAAACTTGGGCATCATCATAATATGGTGGGAGGAGTCATTTGGTGATTTTGAGTGAAATCCAATCGCTAGAACTATACGGAAGACACCAACCACTCCTATAAGGAACGAACTGCCTTTGAACCTGAATTGTCCAATTTCTTACCCCTATTCATTTTCGATCGAGCCCAAAACTTGGACATCATCATAATATGGTGGGAGGAGTCATTTTGTGAGTTTTAAGAGAAATCCAATCGTTAGAACTACGGACTACACCAACCACTCCTATAAGGAACGAACTGCCTTTGCACCTGAATTCTCCAATTTCTTACCCCTATTGATTTCCGATCGAGCCCAAAACTTGGGCATCATCATAATATGGCGGGAGGAGTAATTTGGTGGAGTTTTGAGTGAAATCCGATCGCTAGAACTACGGAATACACCACCACTCCTATAAGGAACGAACTGCCTTTGCACCTGAATTGTCCAATTTCATACCCCTATTGACTTCCGATCGAGCCACAACTTGGGCATCATCATAATATGGTGGGAGGAGTCATTTGGTGAGTTTTGAGTGAAATCCAATCGCTAGAACTATGCAATACACCAACCACTCCAATTCGGAACGAACTTTCTTCGAACTTGAATTGTCCAATTCTTACCCCTATGGATTTCCAATCGAGCCCAAAACTTGGGCATTAGCATAATATGGTGGGAGGAGTCAGTTGGTAGTTTTGAGTGAAATCCATCGCTAGAACTACGGAATATACCAACCACGCCTATAAGAACGACTGCATTTGAACTGAATTGTGGCAATTGCTTACCCCTATTGATTTTCGAGCGAGCCCAAAACTTGGGCATCCCCATAATATGGTGGAGGAGTCATTTGTGAGTTTTGAGTGAAATCCAACGCTAGAACTGTGCAATACACCAACCACTCCAATCGGACGAACTTTCTTCGAACTTGAACTGTCCAATTTCTTACCCCTAGGTAGTTCCAATCGAGCCAAAACTTGGGCATCATCATAATATGGTGGGAGGAGTCCATTTGGTGAGGTTTGAGTGAAAATCCAATCTTTAAAACTAAGGAATACACCAACCACTCCTATAAGGAACGAACTGCCTTTGAACCGGAATTGTCCAATGTCGTACCCCTATTCACTTCCGATCGAGCCCACAACTTGGGCATCATCATAATATGGTGGGAGGAGTCATTTGGTGAGTTTTGAGTGAATCCAATCGCTAGAACTATGCAATACACCAACCACTCCAATTCGGACTGAACTGTCTTCGAACTTGAATTGTCCAATTTCTTACCCCTATTGGATTTCCGATCGAGCCCAAAACTTGGGCATCATCATAATATGGTGGAGGAGTCATTTGGTGAGTTTTGAGTGAAATCCGATCGCTAGAACTAACGGAATACAACAACCACTCCTATAAGGAACAAACTGCCTTTAAACCTGAATTCTCCAATTTCTTACCCGTATTGATTTCCGATCGAGCCCAAAACTTGGGCATCATCATAATATGGTGGGAGGATTCATTTGGTGAGTTTTGAGTGATTCCAATCGCTAGAACTATGCAATACACCAACCACTCCAATTCGGAAACGAACTGTCTTCGAACTTGATTGTCCGATTCGTTACCCCTAGGGATTTCCGCTCGAGCCCAAAACTTGGGCATCATCATAATATTGTGGGAGGATTATTTGGAGAGTTTTGAGTGAAATCCGATCTCTAGAACTATGGAATCCACAACCACATCTAAAGAACGAACTGCCTTTGAACCTGAATTGTCCAATTTCTTACCCAAATTGATTTACGATCGAGCCCAAAACTTGGGCCTCATCATAATAAGGTGGGAGGGAGTCCTTTGGTGGTGGTTTTGAGTGATATCCAATCGCATAGAACTACGGAATACACCAACCACTCCTATAAGGAACGAATGACTTTAACCTGAATTGTCCAATTTCTTACCCTATTGATTTTCGATCGAGCCCAAAACTTGGGCATCACATAATATGGGTGGGAGGAGTCATTTCGTGAGTTTTGAGTGAATCAATCGCTAAAACTACGGAATACACCAACCACCCCTATAAGGAACGAACTGCCTTTGAACCTGAATTGTCCAATTTCTTACCCTTATTGATTCCGACGAGCCCAGAAATTGGGCATCATCATATATGGTCCGGAGGAATTCAGTTGGTGAGTTTTGAGTGAAATTCAATCGCTAGAACACGGAATACACCAACCACTCCTATAAGGAAACGAACTGCCTTTGAACCTGAATTGTCCAATTTTCTTACCCTATTGATTCCGATCGAGCCCAAACTTGGGCATCATCATATACGGTGGGAGGAGTCATTTGGTGAGTTTTGAGTGAAATCCAATCGCCAGACTACGGAATACACCAACCACTCCATAAAGAACGAACTGCCTAAGAACCTGAATTGTCCAATTTCTTACCCCGATTGATGTCCGATAGAGCCCAAAACTTGGGCATCATCATAATATGGTGGGAGGAGTTCATTTGGTGAGTTTTTGAGTGAAATCCAATCTCTAGAAACTATGCAATACACCAACACGCCAATTCGGAAACGAACTGCCTTCGAACGTGAATGTGGTCCAATTTCTTACCCCTATGACTTCCGATCGAGCCCAAAACTTGGGCATCACATAATATGGTGGGAGAGTCATTTGGTGATTTTTGAGTGAAATCCAATCGCTAGAACTACGGCAATACACCAACCACTCCAATTCGGAACGAACTGCTTCTTCGAACCTGAATTGTCCAATTTCTTACCCCAATGATTTCCGATCGAGCCCAAAACCTTGGCATCATCATAATATGGTGGGAGGAGTCATTTGGTGAGTTTTGGTAGAAATCCATATCGCTAGAACTACGGAATACACCACAAATCCTATAATGGAACGAACTGCCTTTGAACCTGAATTGTCCAATTTTCTTACCCCTATTGATTTCCGATCGAGCCCAAACTTGGGCTTCATCATAAATGGTGGGAGGAGTCATTTGGTGAGGTTTTGAGTGAAATCCAATCGCTCGACTATGAATACACCAACCACCCTATATGGAACGAATTGCCTTTGAACTTGAATTGTCCAATTTCTACCCCTATTGATTTCCGATCGAGCCCAAAACTTGGCATCATCATAATATGGTGGGAGGAGTCATTTGGTGAGTTTTGAGTGAAATCCAATCGCTAGAACAACGGAATACACCAGCCACTATAAGACGAACTGCCATTGAACCCGAATGTCCATTTCTTACCCCTATTGATTTCCGATCGAGCCAAACTTGGCATCATCATAATGTGGTGGTGGGAGTCAGTGGAGTTTTGAGAGAAATCAAAAACGCTAGAACTATGCAAATCCACCACTCAATTCGGAACGAACTGTCTTCGAACTGAATTGTCCAATTTCTACCCCTATGGATTTCCGATCGAACCCAAAACTTGGGCATCATCATAATATGTGGGAGGGATTCATTTGGTGTGTTTTTGAGTGAAATCCAATCGCTAGAACTACGGAATACACCACCACCTCCTATAAGGAACGAACGCCTTTGAACCTGAATTGTCCAATTTCATACCCTATTGATTTCCGATCGAGCCCACAACTTGGGCATCATCATAATATGGTGGGAGGGAGCATTTGGTGAGTTTTGAGTGAAATCCAATCGCTAGAACTATGCAATACACCAACCACTCCAATTCGGAACGAACTGCCTTCGAACTTGAAATTGTCCAATTCTTACCCCTATGGATTTCCGATCGAGCCCAAAACTTGGGCATCATCATAATATGGTGGGAGGAGTCATTTGGTGAGTTTTGAGGGAATCCAATCGCTACAACTACGGAGTACACCAACCACACCTATAAGGAACGAACTGCCTTTGAACCTGAATTGTCCAATTTCTTACCCCTATTGATTTCCGATCGAGCCCAAAACTTGGGCATCATCATAATATGGTGGGAGGAGTCATTTGGAGAGTTTTGAGGGAATCCAATCGCTACAACTACGGAATACACCAACCACACCTATAAGGAACGCACTGTCTTTGAACCTGAATTGTCCAATTTCTTACCCCTATTGATTTCCGATCCTCCCCAAACTTGGCATCATCATAATATGGTGGGAGGAGTCATTTGGTGAGTTTTTGAGGGAAATCCAATCGCTACAACTACGGAGTAACAACCAACCACACCTATAAGGAACGAACTGCCTTTGAACCTGACTTGTCCATTTCTTACCCCTATTGATTTCCGATTGAGCCACACACTTGGGCATCATCATAATATGGTCGGAGGAGTCATTTGGTTAGTTTTGAGGGAAATCCAATCGCTACAACTACGGATACATCAGCCACTCCTATAAGGAACGAACTGCCTTTGAACCTGAATTGTCCAATTTCTTACCCCTATTGATTTCCGATCGAGCCCAAAACTTGGGGATCATCATAATATGGTGGGAGGAGTCATTTGGTGAGTTTTGAGTGAAATCCAATCGCTAGAACTATGCAATAATCCAACCACTCCAATTCGGAACGAACTGTCTTCGAACTTGAATTGTCCAATTTCTTACCCCTATGGATTTCCGATCGAGGCCCAAACCTTGGGCATCATCATAATATGGGCGGAGGATTCATTTGGTGAGTTTTCAATGAAATCCAATTGCTAGAACTACGGAATTGCACCAACCACTCCGATAAGGAAACGAACTGCCTTTGAACCTGAATTGTCCAATTGCTTACCCCTGTTGATTTCCGATCAAGCCAAAACTTGGGCATCATCCATAATATGGTCGGAGGAGTCATTTGGTGAGTTTTTAGGGAAATCCAATCGCTAGAACTTGCAATACACCAACCACCCCAATTCGGAACGAACTGTCTTCGAACTTGAATTGTCCAATTTCTTTCCCCTACGGATTTCCGATCGGGCCCAAAACGTGGGCATCATCATAATATTGTGGGGAGGATCATTGGTGAGTTTTGAGTGAAATCCAATCGCTAGAACTATGCAATACACCAACCACTCTAATTCGGAACGAACTGCTTCGAACTTGAATTGTCCAATTTCTTACACCTATGGATTTCCGATCGAGCCCAAACTTGGGCATCATCATAATATGGTGGGAGGAGTCATTTGTTGTGTTTGAGTGAAATCCAATCGCTTGAACTACGGAATACTCCAACCACTCTATAAGGAACGAACTGCCTTTGAACCTGAATTGTCCAATTTCTTACCCCTATTGATTTCTGATCAAGTCCAAAACTTGGGCATCATCATAATATGGTGGGAGGAGTCATTTGGTAAGTTTTGAGTGAAATCCAATCGCTAGAACTACGGAATACACCAACCACTCTTAAAAGGAACTAACATCCTTCAAACTTGAATTGGTCCAATTTCTTACCCCTATTGATTCCGATCGAGCCCAAAACTTGGGCATCATCATAGTATGGTGGGAGGAGTCACTTGGTGAGTTTTGAGTGAAATCCAATCACTAGAACTACGGAATACACCAACCACTCCTATGAGGAACGAACAGCCTTTGAACATGAAGTGTCCAATTTCTTACCCCTATTGATTTCCGATCGAGCCCAAAACTTGGGCATCATCATAATATGGTGGGAGGAGTCATTTGGTGAGGTTTGAGTGAAATCCAATCGCTAGAACTATGCATACACTAAACACTCCAATTTGGAACGAACCTGCCTACGAACTTGAATTGTCAATTTCTTACCCTATGGATTCCGATCGTGCCCAAACTTGGGGCATTATCATAATATGGGGGGATCAATTTGGTGAGTTTTAAGTGAAATCCAATCGCTAGCACTACGGAATACAACCAACCACTCCTATAAGGAACGAACTGCCTTTGACCCTAAATTGTCCAATTCTTACCCCTATTGATTTACGATACGACCCAAAACTTGTGCATCATCATAATATGGTTGGAGGAGTCATTTGGTGAGTTTTGAGTGAAATCCAATAGCTAGAACTACGGAATACACCAACCACTCCTATATGAACGAACATGCCTTTGAACCTAAATTGTCCACATTCTTACCCTACTGATTTCCGATCAAGCCCAAAACTTGGGCATCATCATAATATGGTGGAGGAGTCATGTGGTGAGTTTTGAGTGAAATCCAATCGCTAGAACCTTACGGAATACAACAACCACTCCTATAGGAACAAACTGCCTTTAAACCTGATTGTCCAATTTCATACCCTATTGATTCCGATCGAGGCCACAACTTGGGCATCATCATAATATGGTGGGAGGAGTTATTTGGTGAGTTTTGAGTGAAATCCAATCGCTTAGAACTATGCAATACACCAACCACTCCAATTCGGAACGAACTGCCTTCGAACTGTGAATTGTCCAATTTCTCACCCCTATGGATTTCCGATCGAGCCAAAAACTGGGCGTCATCATAATATGGTGGGAGGAGTCTTTGGTGAGTTTTGAGTGAAATCCAATCGCTAGAACAACGGAATACACCAGCCACTCCTATAAGGAACGAACTGCATTGAACCCGAATTGGTCCAATTTCTTACCCCTATTGATTTCCGATCGAGCCCAAACTTGGGCATCATCATAATGTGGTGGGTGGAGTCACTTTGTGAGTTTTGAGAGAAATCAAAACGCTAGAACTATGCAATAATCCAACCACTCCATTCGGAACGAACTGTCTTCGAACTTGAATTGTCCAATTTCTTACCCCTATGGATTTCGATCGAACCCAAAACTTGGGCATCATCATAATATGGTGGGGAGGATTCATTTGGTGTGTTTTGAGTGAAATCAATCGCTAGAACTACGGAATACACCAACCACTCCTATAAGGAACGAACTGCCTTGAACCTGAATTGTTCCAATTCATACCCCTATTGATTTCCGATCGAGCCCACAACTTGGGCATCATCATAATATGGTGGAGGAGGCATTTGGTGAGTTTTGAGTGAATCCAATCGCTAGAACTATGCATACACCAACCACTCCAATTCGGACGAACTAACTGCCTTCGAACTTGAATTGTCCAATTTCTTACCCCTATGGATTTCCGTCGAGCCCAAAACTTGGGCATCATCATAATATGGTGGGAGGAGTCATTTGGTGAGTTTTGAGGGAATCCAATCGCTACAACTACGGAGTACACCAACCACACCTATAAGGAACGAATGCCTTTGAACCTGAATTGTCCAATTCTTACCCCTATTGAGTTCCGCTCGAGCCCAAAACTTGGGCATCATCATAATATGGTGGGAGGAGTCATTTTGGAGAGTTTTGAGGGAAATCCAATCGCTACAACTAAGGAATACACCAACCACACCTATAAGGAACGCAATGTCTTTGAACCTGAATTGTCCAATTTCTTACCCCTATTGATTTCCGATCCTCCCCAAAAATTGGGCAATCATCAGAATATGGTGGAGGAGTCCTTTGGTGAGTTTTGAGGGAAATCCAATCGCTACAACTACGGAGTACAACAACCACACCTATAAGGAGAACGAACTGCCTTTGAACCTGACTTGTCCAATTTCTTACCCCTATTGATTTCCGATTGAGCCACACTTGGGCATCATCATAATATGGTCGGAGGAGTCATTTGGTTAGTTTTGAGGGGAAATCCAATCGCTACAACTACGGAATAATCAGCCACTCCTATAAGGAACGAACTGCCTTTGAACCTGAATTGTCCAATTTCTTACCCCTATTGATTTCCGATCGAGCCCAAAACTTGGGGATCATCATAATATGGTGGGAGGAGTCATTTGGTGAGTTTTTAGTGAAATCAATCGCTAGAACTATGCAATAATCCAACCACTCCAATTCGGAACGAACTGTCTTGAACTTGAATTGTCCAATTTCTTACCCCTATGGATTTCCGATCGAGCCCAAACCTTGGGCATCATCATAATATGGCGGGAGGATTCATTTGGTGATTTTCAATGAAATCCAAATTGCTAGAACTTCGGAATGCACCAACCACTCCGATAAGGAACGAACTGCCTTTGAACCTGAATTGTCCAATTTCTTACCCCTGTTGATTTCCGATCAAGCCCAAACTTGGGCATCATCATAATATGGTCGGAGGAGTCATTTGGTGAGTTTTAGTGAAATCCAATCGCTAGAACTATGCAATACACCAACCACCCCAATTCGGAACGAACTGTCTTCGAACTTGAATTGTCCAATTTCTTCCCCTACGGATTTCCGATCGGGCCCAAAACTTGGGCATCATCATAATATTGTGGGAGGAGTCATTTGGTGAGTTTTGAGTGAAATCCAATCGCTAGAACTATGCAATACACCAACACTCTAATTCGGAACGAACTGCCTTCGAACTTGAATTGTCCAATTTCTTACACCTATGGATTTCCGATCGAGCCCAAAACTTGGGCATCATCATAATATGGTGGGAGGAGTCATTTGTTGTGTTTGAGTGAAATCCAATCGCTTGAACTACGGAATACTCCAACCACTCCTATAAGGAACGAACTGCCTTTGAACCTGAATTGTCCAATTTCTTACCCCTATTGATTTCTGATCAAGTCCAAAACTTGGGCATCATCATAATATGGTGGGAGGAGTCATTGGTAAGTTTTGAGTGAAATCCAATCGCTAGAACTACGGAATACACCAACCACTCTTAAAAGGAACTAACATCCTTCAAACTTGAATTGTCCAATTTCTTACCCCTATTGATTTCCGATCGAGCCCAAACTTGGGCATCATCATAGTATGGTGGGAGGAGTCACTTGGTGAGTTTGAGTGAAATCCAATCACTAGAAACTACGGAATACACCAACCAATCCTATGAGGAAGAACAGCCTTTGAACATGAAGTGTCCAATTTCTTACCCCTATTGATTTCCGATCGAGCCCAAAACTTGGGCATCATCATAATATGGTGGGAGGAGTCATTTGGTGAGGTTTGAGTGAAATCCATCGCTAGAACTATGCAATACACTAACCACTCCAATTTGGAACGAACTGCCTAAGAACTTGAATTGTCCAATTTCTTACCCCTATGGATTTCCGATCGTGCACAAAACTTGGGCATTATCATAATATGGGGGGAGGAGTCATTTGGTGAGTTTTGAGTGGAAATCAATCGCTAGAACTAAGGAATTACACCAACCACTCCTATAAGGACACGAACTGCCTTTGAACCTACATGTCCAATTTCTTACACCTATGATTTCCGATCCAGCCCAAAACTTGGCATCATCATAATATGGTGGGAGGAGTCATTTGGTGAGTTTTGAGTGAAATCCAATAGCTAGAACTACGTAATACACCAACCAATCCTATATGGAACGAACAGCCTTTGAAACCTAAATTGTCCAATTTCTTACCCCTACTGATTTCCGATCAAGCCCACAACTTGGGCATCATCATAATATGGTGGGAGGAGTTCATTTGGTGAGTTTTGAGTGAAATCCAATCGCTAGAACTACGAATACTCCAACCACTCCTATAAGGAACAAACTGCCTTTGAACCTTGAATTGTCCAATTTCTTACCCCTATTGATTTCCGATCGAGCCCAAAACTTGGCATCATCTTAATATGGTGGTAGGATTCATTTGGTGAGTTTTGAGTGAAATCCAATCGCTAGAACTACGGAATACACCGACCCACTCCGATAAGGAACGAACTTCCTTTGAACCTGAATTGTCCAATTTCTTACCCCTATGGATTTCCGATCGAGCCCAAACTTGGGCATCATCATAATATGGTGGAGTAGTCATTTGGTGAGTTTTGAGTGAAATCCAATCGCCAGACACTACGGAGTACACCAGCCACTTCTCTAAGGAACGAACTGCCTTTGAACCTGAATTGTCTAATTTCTTACCCTATTGATTTCCGATCGAGCCCAGAACTTGGGAATAATAATAATATGGTGGGAGGAGTCATTGTTACGCTATGATTTCCGATCGAGCCCAAAACTGGGCATCATCATAATATGGTGGGAGGAGTCATTTTGGTGAGTTTTGAGTGAAATCCATCGCTACAATTATGGAATACACCAACCACGCCTATGTGGAACGACAACTGCGTTTGAACCTGAATTGTCCAATTTCTTACCCCTATTGATTTCCGATCGAGCCCAAAACTTGGGCATCATCATAATATGGTGGGAGGAGTCATTTGGTGAGTTTTGAGTGAAATCCAATCGCTTAGAACTACGGAATACTCCAACCACTCCGATAAGGAACGAACTGCCTTTGAACATGAATTGTCCAATTTCTTACCCCTATTGATTTCCAATCGAGCCCAAAACTTGGGCATCATCATAATATGGTGGAGGAGTCATTTGGTGAGTTTTGAGTGAAATCCAATCGCTAGAACTACGGAATACTCCAACCACTCCGATAAGGAACGAACTGCCTTTGAACATGAATTGTCCAATTTCTTACCCTATTGATTTCCAATCGATCCCAAAAACTTGGTTATCATCATAATATGGTGGGTGGAGTCATTGGTGAGTTTTGAGTGAAATCCAACCGCTTAGAAACTACGGAATACTCCAACCACTCCTATAAGGAACGAACTGCCTTTGATCCTAAAATTGTCCAATTTCTTACCCCTATTGATTTCAATCGAGCCCAAAACTTGGGCATCATCATAATATATTGGGAGGAGTCATTTGGTGAGTTTTGAGTGAAATCCAATCTCTAGAACTACGGAATACACAAGCCACACATATAAGGAACGAAATGCCTTTGAACCTGAATTGTCTAATTTCATAGCCCTATTGATTTCCGATCGAACCCAAAACTTGGGCATCATCATAATATGGTGGGAGGAGTCATTTGGTGAGTTTTGAGTGAAATTCAATCGCTAGAACTACGGAATAACACCAACCACTCCTATACGGAACGAACTGCGTATGAACCTGAATTGTCTAATTTCTTACCCCTATTGATTTCCGATCGAGCCCAGAACTTGGGAATAATAATAATATGGTGGGAGGAGTCATTTGTTACCGCTATTGATTTCCGATCGAGCCCAAAACTTGGGCATCATCATAATATGGTGGGAGGAGTCATTTGGTGAGTTTTGAGTGAAATCCAATCGCTACAATTATGGGAATACACCAACCACGCCTATGTGGAACGAACTGCGTTTGAACCTGAATTGTCCAATTTCTTACCCCTATTGATTTCCGATCGAGCCCAAAACTTGGCATCATCATAATATGGTGGGAGGAGTCATTTGGTGAGTTTTGAGTGAAATCCAATCGCTAGAACTACGGAATACTCCAACCACTCCGATAAGGAACGAACTGCCTTTGAACATGAATTGTCCAATTTCTTACCCCTATTGATTTCCAATCGAGCCCAAAAACTTGGGGCATCATCATAATATGGTGGGAGGAGTCATTTGGTGAGTTTTGAGTGAAATCCAATCGCTAGAACTAACGGAATACTCCAACCACTCCGATAAGGAACGAACTGCCTTTGAACATGAATTGTCCAATTTCTTACCCCTATTGATTTCCAATCGATCCCAAAACTTGGTTATCATCATAATATGGTGGGTGGAGTCATTTGGTGAGTTTTGAGTGAAATCCAACCGCTAGAACTACGGAATACTCCAACCACTCCTATAAGGAACGAACTGCCTTTGATCCTAAATTGTCCAATTTCTTACCCCTATTGATTTCCAATCGAGCCCAAAAACTTGGGCATCATCATAATATATTGGGAGGAGTCATTTGGTGAGTTTTGAGTGAAATCCAATCTCTAGAACTACGGAATACACAAGCCACACATATAAGGAACGAAATGCCTTTGAACCTGAATTGTCTAATTTCATAGCCCTATTGATTTCCGATCGAACCCAAAACTTGGCATCATCATAATATGGTGGGAGGAGTCATTTGGTGAGTTTTGAGTGAAATTCAATCGCTAGAACTACGGAATACACCAACCACTCCTATACGGAACGAACTGCGTATGAACCTGAATTGTCCAATTTCTTACCCCTATTGATTTCCGATCGAGCCCAAAACTTGGGCATCATCATAATATGGTGGGAGAGTCATTGGTGAGTTTTGAGTGAAATCCAATCCCTAGAACTACGGAATACTCCAACCACTCCTATAAGGAACGAACTGCCTTTGAACCTGAATTGTCCAATTTCTTACCCTATTGATTTCCGATGGAGCCCAAACTTTGGCATCATCATAATATGGTGGCAGGAGTCATTTGGTGAGTTTTGAGTGAAATCCAATCGCTAGAACTACGAATACACCAACCACGCCTATAAGGAACGAACTGCGTTTGAACCTGAATTATCAATTTCTTACCTTATTAATTTCCGATCGAGCCCAAAACTTGGAATCATCATAATTATGGGGGAGGAGGTCATTTGGTGAGTTTTGAGTGAAATCAATCGCTAGAACTATGCATTACACCAACCACTCTAATTCGGAACGAACTGCCTTCGAACTTGAATTGTCCAATTTCTTACACCTATGGATTTCCGATCGAGCCCAAAACTTGGGCATCATCATAATATGGTGGGAGGAGTCATTTGTTGTGTTTTGAGTGAAATCCAATCGCTAGAGAACTTACGGAATACACCAGCCACTCCTATAAAGAACGAACTGCGTTGGAACCTGAATGGTCCAATTTCTACCCCTATTGATTTCCGATCGAGCCCAAAACTTGGCATCATCACAATTTGGTGGGAGGAGTCATTTGGTGAGTTTTGAGTGAAATCCAATCACTAGAACTACGGAAAACACCAGTTACTCCTATAAGGAACGAACTTCCTTTGAACCTGAATTGTCCAATTTCTTACCCCTATTGATTTCCGATCGAGCCCAAAACTTGGGGATCATCATAATATGGTGGGAGGAGTCATTTGGTGTGTTTTGAGTGAAATCCAATCGCTAGAACTAAGGAATACACCAGCCACACCTGTGAGGAACGAACTGCCTTCGAACCTGAATTGTCCAATTTCTTACCCCTATAGATTTCCGATCAAGCCCAAAACTTGGGCATCATCATAATATGGTGGTAGGAGTCATTTGGTGAGTTTTGAGTGAAATCCAATCGCTAGAACTACGGAATACACCAGCCACACCTGTAAGGAACGAACTGCCTTAGAACCTGAATTTTTCCAATTTCTTACCCCAATTGATTTCCGATGAAGCCCAAAACTTGGGCATCATCATAATATGGTGGGAGGAAGTCATTTCTTGAGTTTGAGTGAAATCCAATCGCTAGAACTACGGAATACACCAACCACTCGTATAAGGAACGAACTACCTTGAACCTGAATTGCCATATTTTCTTACCCTATTGATTTCTGATCGAGCGAAAACTTGGGCATCATCATAATATGGTGGGAGGAGTCATTTTAGGAGTTTTTGGGTGGAATCCAATTGCTAGAACTACGCAATACACCAACCACTCAATTCGGACGAACTGTCTTCGAACCTGAATTGTCCAATTTTTAACCCCATTGGACTTCTGATCGAGCCCAAAACTTGGGCATTCATCATAATAAGATGGAGTAGTCATTTGGTGAGTTTTGAGTGTAAATCTGATCGCTAGAACTACGGAATACCACCAACCACTCCAATTCAGAACGACTGACGTCGAACTTGAATGTCTAATTTCTTACACCTATGGATTTCCGATCGTGCCCAAAACTTGGGCATCATCATAATATGGTGGGAGGAGTCATTTGTTGAGTTTTGAGTGAAATCCAATCGCTTGAACTACGGAATACTCCAACCACTCCTATAAGGAACGAACTGCCTTTGAACCTGAATTGTCCAATTTCTTACCACTATTGATTCCGATCGATCCCAAAACTTGGGCATCATTATAATATGGTGGGAGGAGTCATTTCGTGAGTTTTTGAGTGAAATCCAATCGCTAGAACTACGGAATACACCGACCACTCCTATATGGAACGAAACTGCCTTGAACCTGAATTGTCCAATTTCTTACCCCTACTGATTTCCGATCGAGCCGAAAACTTCGGCATCGTCATAATATGGTTTGAGGAGTCATTTGGTGAGTTTTGAATCAAATCCAATCGCTAGAACTACGGAATACACCACCACTCCTATAAGGAACGAACTGCCGTTGATCCTGAATTGTCCAATTTCTTACCCCTATTCATTTCCGATCGAGCCCAAAACTTGGGCATCATCATAATATTGTGGGCGAAGTCATTTGGTGTGTTTTGAGTGAAATCCAATCCAAGAACTACGGATACACCAACCACCCCGATAAGGAACGAACTGCCTTTGAACCTGAATTGTCCAATTTCTTACCCCTATTGAATTCCGATCGATCCCAAACTTGGGCATCATCATAACATGCTGGGAGTAGTCATTTGGTGGACTTTTGAGTGAAATCCAATCGCTAGAACTACGGTATATACCAGCCACTCCTATAAGGAACGAACTGCCTTTGAACCCGAATTGTCCAATTTCTTTACCCCTATTGATTTCCGATCGAGCCCAAAACTTGGGCATCATCATAATATGGTGGGAGGAGTCATTTGGTGAGTTTTGGGTGAAATCCAATCGCTAGAACTACGGAATACACCAACCACTCCTATATGGAACGAACTGCATTTCAACCTGAATTGTCCAATTTCTTACCCCTAATGATTTCCGATCGAGCCCAAAACTTGGGCATCATCATAATATGGTTGGAGGAGTCATTTGGTGAGTTTTGAGTGAAATCCAATCCCTAGAACTACGGAATACACCAACCACTCCTATAAGGAACGAACTGCCTTTCAACCTGAATTGTCCAATTTCTTACCCCTATTGATTTCCGATCGAGCCCAAAACTTGGGCATCATCATAACATGCTGGGAGTAGTCATTTGGTGACTTTTGAGTGAAATCCAATTGCTAGAACTACGGTATACACCAGCCACTCCTATAAGGAACGAACTGCCTTTGAACCCGAATTGTCCAATTTCTTACCCCAATTTATTTCCGATCGAGCCAAAACTTGGGCATCATCATAATATGGTGGGAGGAGTCAATTGGTGAGTTTTGAGTGAAATCCAATACGCTAGACCTACGGAATACACCAACCACTCGTATAAGGAACGAACTACCTCGAACTTGAATTGTCCAATTTCTTACCCCTATAGATTTCCGATCGAGCCCACAACTTGGGCATCGTCATAATATGGTGGGAGGAGTCATTTGGTGAGTTTTGAGTGAAAATCCAATCGCTAGAACTTCGTAATACACCAACCACTCCTATAAGGAACGAACTGCCTTTGAACCTGAATTTTCCAATTTCTTACCCCTATTGATTTCCGATCGAGCCCAAAACTTGGGCATCATCATATATGGTGGGAGGAGTCATTTGGTGAGTTTTGAGTGAAATCGAATCGCTAGAACTACGGAATACACCAACCACTCCTATAAGGAACGAACTGCCTTTGAACCTGAATTGTCCAATTTCTTACCCCAATTGATTTCCGATCGATCCCAAAACTTGGGCATCATCATAATATGGTGGGAGGAGTCATTTGGTGAGGCTTGAGTGAAATCCAATCGCTAGAACTACGGAATACACCAACCACTCCTATAAGGAATGAACTGCCTTTGAACCTGAATTGTCCAATTTCTTACCCCGATTGATTTCCGATCGATCCAAAAACTCGGGCATCATCATAATATGGGGGGAGGAGTCATTGGTGAGTTTTGAGTGAAATCCAATCGCTAGAACTACGGAATACGCCAACAACTCCTATAAGGAACGAACTGCCTCTGAACCGCTAGAAACTGTGCAATACACCAACCACTCAATTCGGAACGAACTGCCTTCAAACTTGAATGTCCAATTTCTTACCTCTATGGATTTCCGATCGAGCCCAAAACTTGGGCATCGTCATAATATGGTGGGAGGAGTCATTTGGTGAGCTTTGAGTGAAATCCAATCGCTCGAACTACGGAATACAACAACACTCCTATAAGGAACGAACTGCCTTCGAACTTGAATTATCCAATTTCTTACCCCTATTGATTTCGATCGAGCCCAAAAACTTGGACATCATCATAATATGGTGGGAGTAGTTATTGGCGAGTTTTGAGTGAAATCCAATCGCTTGAACTACGGAATACATCAACCACTCCTATAAGGAACGAACTGCCTTTGAACCTGAATTGTCCAATTTCTTGCCCCTATTGATTTCGGTCGAGCCAAAACTGGGGCATCAGCATAATATGGTGGGAGGATCATTTGGTTAGTTTTGAGTGAAATCCAATCGCTAGAACTACGGAATACACAACCCACTCCTATTAAGGAACGAACTGCCTTCTGAACCTGAATTGTCCAATTTTCTTAGCCCTATTGATTTCCGATCGAGCCCAAAACATGGGCATCATCGTAATATGGGGGGAGGAGTCATTTGGTGAGTTTTGAGTGAAATCCATCTCTATATAACTACGGAATACACCAACCACTCCTATAAGGAACGAATTACCTATGAACAGGCAATTGTCCAAATTTCTTACCCAATGGATTTCCGATCGAGCCCAAAACTTGGGCATCATCATAATATGGTTGGAGGAGTCATTTTTTAGTTTGAGTTGAAATCCAATCGCTAGAAACTACGGAATACACCACCACTCCAATTCGGAACGAACTGCCTTCAAACTTTGAATTGTCCAATTTCTTACCCCTATGGAATTCTGATCGAGCCCAAACTTGGGCATCATCATAAAATGGTGGGAGTAGTCATTTGGTGAGTTTTGAGTGAAATCTAATCGCTAGAACTACGGAATACACCAACCATTCCTATAAGGAACGAACTGCCTTCGAACCTGAATTGTTCAATTTCTTACCCCTATTGATTTCTGATCAAGTCCAAAACTTGGGCATCATAATAGGTGGGAGGAGTCATTTGGTTAGTTTTGAGTGAAATCCAATCGCTCGAACTACGGAATACACCACCACTCCTATAAGGAACGAACTGCCTTTGAACCTGAATTGTCCAATTTCTTACCCCTATTGATTTCCGATCGAGCCCAAAACTTGGGCATCATCATAAATGGTGGGAGGAGTCATTTGGTGAGTTGTGAGTGAAATCCAACCGCTAGAACTATGCAATACACCACCACTCCAAATCGGAACGAACTGTCTTCGAACATGAATTGTCCAATTTCTTACCCGAATGGATTTCCATTTGAGCCCAAAACTTGGGCATCATTATATATGGTGGGTGGAGTCATTTGGTGAGTTTTGAGTGAAATCCAATCACTAGAACTGCGGAATACACCAACTACTCCTATAAGGAACAAACTACCTTTGATCCTGAATTGTCCAATTTCTTTCCCCAATTGGATTCTGATCGAGTCCCAGAACTTGGGCATCAGCATAATATGGTGGATGAGGAGTCATTTGGCAAGTTTTGAGTGAAATCCAATCGCTAGACTTTGCATAGACCAACCACTCCATTCGGAACGAACTGCCTTCAAACTTGAATTGTCCAATTTCTTACCCCTATGGAATTCTGATCGAGCCCAAAACTTGGGCATCATCATAATATGGTGGAGGAGTCATTTGGTGAGTTTTCGAGTGAAATCCAATCGCTAGAACTAAGGAATAAACAAACCACTCCTATCGGGAACGAACTGCCTTTGAACCTGAATTGTCCAATTTCTTACCCCTATTGATTTTCGATCGATCCTAGAACTTGGGGCATCATCATATTCGGTTGAGGAGGTCATTCGGTGAGTTTGAGTGAAATCCAACCGCTGGAACTATGCAATATTACCACCACTCCAATTCGGAACGAACTGCCTTCAAACTTGAATTGTCCAATTTCTTACCCTATGGAATTCTGATCGAGCCCAAAACTTGGGCATCATTATAATATGGTGGGTGGAGTCATTTGGTGAGTTTTGAGTGAAATCCAATCACTAGAACTACGGAATACACCAACCGCTCCTATAAGGAACGAACTGCCTTTGAACCTGAATTGTCCAATTTCTTACCCCTATGGATTTCCGATCCAGCCCAGAACTTGGGCATCATCATAATATGGTGGGAGGAGTGATTTGGTGAGTTTTGAGTGAAATCCAATCGCTAGAACTGCGGAATACACCAACCACTCCTATAAGGAACGAACTGCCTTCAAACCTAAATTGTCCAATTTCTTACCCCTATTGATTTCCGATCAAGCCCAAAACTTGGGCATCATCATAATATGGTGGGAGGAGTCATTTGGTGAGTTTTGAGTGAAATCCAATCGCTAGAACTATGGAATACACCAACCACTCCTATAAGGAACGAACTGCCTTTGAACCTGAATTGTCCAATTTCTTACCCCAATTGATTTTTGATCGAGCCCAAAACTTGGGCATCATCGTAATATGGTGGGAGGAGTCATTCGGTGAGTTTTGAGTGAAATCCAATCGCTAGAAATACGGAATACACCAACCACTCCAATAAGGAACGAATTGCCTTTGAACCTGAATTGTCCAATTTCTTACCCCTATTGATTTCTGATCGAGCCCAACACTTGGGCATCATCATAATGTGGAGGGAGGAGTCATTTGGTGAGTTTTGGGTGAAATCCAATTGCTAGAACTATGCAATACACCAGCCACTCCAATTCGGAACGAACTGTCTTCGAACTTGAATGTCCAATTTCTTACATGGATTTCTGATCGAGCCCAAAACTTGGGCATCATCATAATATGGTGGGAGGAGTCATTTGGTGAGTTTTAAGTGAAAATCCAATCGCTAGAACTACGGAATACACCAACCGCTCCTATAAGGAACGAAATGCCTTTGACCCTGAATTTTCCAATTTCTTACCCCTATGGATTTCCGAATGAGCCCAAAAGTTGGGCATCATCATATTATGCTGGGAGGAGTCATTTTAGTGCGTTTGAGTGAAATCCAATCGCTAGAACTACGGAATACACTAACCACTCCTATAAGGATCGAACTGCCTTTGAACCTGAATGTCCAATTTCTTACCCCTATTGATTTCCGATCGAGCCCAAAACTTGGGCATCATCATACAACAACAACATAACACAATTTCTTACCTGAATTGCAGTGAAGGACCGTACAACAACAACATAACATCATCACCACCACTGTAACAAACTTCATCATCAATCACCTCCCAAAAAAGAAATGCACAAAATTAAAAGAAGCTTTTACCATGTACTGTCAAAAAAATCCAGAGATGTTTCATTTCAGATATCATCAGAAGTAGTACTTTTGCAAATTTCAGAACACATATAGACCCCTAGGAAAGAAACTGAGTCAATCTTTCTTTCTTTTCTTTTATTTTTCTGAATCTCCCCCACCACCCCATACCCCATCAAATATTTCTGATCATTTTACTTAACAGCAGTCAGTCAGTACTCAATTACTAGCATTTCAGTTCTCAGTAGAAATTCATAACCTTCTCTTCTGTCTTGTTTTCATCAACACTGGAAAAGAGACTGTTAGACTTAGACCCATTAACACTAATATTAAGATTATTCCCACCACTAATCAACTGTTTAACATCTTCTAGATCACAGTACCCTAATGTGTTTTCTGCTCCAAAATGATCAAACCCATCTGGCCTCACACACCATTGGTTGATCACCACGTTAGAATTGTTGACATCTAATAAAGAAATTTAGTAAAAATTGCAGCTCTGTTTAATTTTATACATAATTTCAGATTCAACATATTCAACATTCCTCTAACAGATTCAACATTCCTAGCATAATATCAACATTCTGGACCAGGAATTCCCTCAACTTCATTCGTATTTAATTAACCCTAAATAACTTAACAAAAATACAACAAACTTACCATTTGTCCCTTCGTCGATTTGGGGCAGCTTGTTATTCCAGGAGTTGAGAGAGGGCTGAGAGCCTGAGACAGATCAGAAAGATGGAGATATCGAGAGATTAAGAGAGTGAGACAGAGACAGAGACAGATCAAGAAATCCAGAAACTGAAAGTGAGACAGATCGAGTTCGAGAGAGTGAGAGACAGAGAGAGCTTGAATCGAGTGAGAGATCGAGACGAGATGGAACTTACCTGAAATTGAGACAGAGGTGGCGGCGACGAGATGATGAGAGGAGACGGCCATGGCGATGGCGACGGCGAGTGGCTTCTTCGATTGGAGCAACGACGGCAAAAATGGAGCGGTGGGTGTGGGTTCAACTCAAGGTGATATTTGTGAGAACTGGAGAGTTTGTAAATGAGGAGGAGGAAGTGAGGGTTTGGGTCAGAAAGCTTGAGATAGAGCGACTTAGGGTTTGTTTTGTGTTTCTTTGTTTTTCTTTTGTATTTTTGCAAAGTGTTAGGCGCAAAATTTAAATGGAGCGAAAAAAATGGGCGGCACTGAAAAAATTTTGGGGGAAAGCGGGCGCAAAATTTATTACCGAGGGTATTTGGCATCCCTTGGAAAAACGTCGTCGCAAATGTGTTTTTTTTAAATAGTTAATTAACTTGTAATTTCATAACAAATAAATTTAAAAATAAGAAAAATACACTAAAAATCCTATGAACTCCTTGTGACACCTTTTCACATTAAAACTCTAAAAATCTAGTTTTTGAATTATAAAAATACAAAGTAATAACAAAACTCAACTTTGTTCATGGACAAATAAAAACATTCTATCACGTAACACTCTTGTTTATTGGATCCAATGATTCTTATTAACTCAAACATGTGGAATCAATGGTGGAACTAGGAATTTATTTAGGGCCTAACTAAATTCTTTTTTCTTGGCATCAATAGAACTAAAAATTGGAGCCAATTAATTAGCAAACAAACAACCAATGAATAAAGATCAGAAACTTCAGAAATAAAGGTGAGGTAATACCTTAGATTGCATGTAGATTGGGGAAGATTCAGAACTTGGTACCATTGATTTGATGATGCTCTAATATATTAATGTTGTATTTGAGTTTGACCAACCACTAACAATAATGGAGCATGAAAATAAGTGTAAGTCGTGTTATTTTAATGTTAAAATGTTTTACTGTTCCTTTTTAAAATCTTTTTGTAAGTTGTGTTTGTCTGATTTTGCCCCGTTCTGTAGGTAATGGAACATTCTATTTCATATTATTTCTTTAAGATTTAACTTTTATAATTCATAATAAATAAATTTAAAATAAAAAAACACGGAAAATTCCTAGGAACTCCTTGTGACATTCTCTTTGCCTTAAAGCTCAAAAAATCTAATTTTGAATTATAAAATACAAAGTAATAACAAAAACTCAATTTTGTTCGTAGACAAATCCGACATAAATGAGAAGCCCCTAAAAAATAGTCAAATAATTTCGACGGAAAGAGAAGCTTCTCAGAAATAGTCAAACAATTCCGAGGGAATGAGAAGCTCCTAGGAAATAGACAAACAATTCCGACAGAATGAGAAGCCCCTCGGAAATAATCATCTTATTTCCGACAAAAATGTTTTTTGTCGTTAATAAAGTTGGCGCCAAGTTTTCCCGCCAAATAAATTACATTTCCGACGACCTTATAGACTTTTTCCGAGGGTAGTTCCTTTGTCGGAAATAAATTTC
This sequence comes from Prunus yedoensis, assembly GCA_005406145.1. Taxonomy (NCBI): domain Eukaryota; kingdom Viridiplantae; phylum Streptophyta; class Magnoliopsida; order Rosales; family Rosaceae; genus Prunus; species Prunus yedoensis. The sequence goes on along the minus strand of BJCG01003973.1, from coordinate 16,620 downwards.
AGCCCTATGACATATTTTCAACGGATAACATCGGAAAAAACACTTTTACCGAGGGAAATTTGGGGCCCTCAGAAAAAGTTGGTCGGTAATGACACTTTTTTTGTAGTGTCCAATCGCTAGAACTATACAATACACCAACCACTCGAATTCGGAACGAACTGCCTTTCAACTTCAATTGTCCAATTTCTTACCCCTATGGATTTCCGATCGAGCCCAAAACTTGGGCATCATCATAATATGGTGGGAAGAGTCATTTGGTGAGTTTTCAGTGAAATCCAATCGCTAGAACTACGGAATACACCAACCACTTCTATAAGGAACGAACTGCCTTTGAACCTGAATTGTCCAATTTCTCACCCTATTGATTTCCGATCGAGGCCAAAACTTGGCCATCATCATAATATGGTGGGAGGAGTCATTTGGTGAGTTTTGAGTGAAATCCATCGCTAGAACTATGGAATACACCAACCACTCCTATAAGGAACGAACTGCCTTTGAACCTGAATTGTCCAATTTCTTACCCCTATTGATTTCTGATCGAGCCCAAAACTTGCATCATCATAATATGGTGGGAGGAGTCATTTGGTGAGTTTTGGGTGAAATCCAACTGGTAGAACTATGCAACACACCAACCACTCCAATTCGGAACGAACTGTCTTCGAACTTGAATTGTCCAATTTCTTACCCCATTGGACTTCCGATCGAGCCCAAAACTTGGGCCATCATAATATGGTGGGAGGAGTCATTTGGTGAGTTTTGGGTGAAATCCGATCGCTAGAACTACGGAATACAACGACCAGTCCTATAAGGAACGAACTGCCTTTGAACCTGAATTGTCCAATTTCTTACCGCTATTGATTTCCGATCGAGCCCAAAACTTGGGCATTATCATAATATGGTGGGAGGAGTTATTTGGTGAGTTTTGAGTGAAATCCAATCGCTAGAACTACGGAATACACCAACCACTCCTATGAGGAACGAACTGCCTTTGAACCTGAATTGTCCAATTTCTTACCGCTATTGATTTCCGATCGAGCCCAAAACTTGGGCATCATCATAATATGGTGGGAGGAGTCATTTGGTGAGTTTTGAGTGAAATCCAATCGCTAGAACTACGGAATACACCAGCCACTCCTATAAGGAACGAACTACCTTCGAACTTGAATTGTCCAATTTCTTACCCCTATTGATTTCCGATCGAGCCCAAAACTTGGGCATCAACATAATATGGTGGGAGGAGTCATTTGGTGAGTTTTGAGTGAAATCCAATCGCTAGAACTATGCAATACACCAACCACTCAAATTCGGAACGAACTGCCTTCGAACTTGAATTGTCCAATTTCTTACACCTATGGATTTCCGATCGAGCCCAAAACTTGGGCATCATCATAATATGGTGGGAGGAGTCATTTGGAGAGTTTTGAGTGAAATCCAATACCTAGAACTATCGAATACACCAGCCACTCCTATAAGGAACGAACTGCCTTTGAACCTGAATTGTCCAATTTCTTACCCCTATTGATTTCTGATCGAACCCAAACTTTGGCATCATCATAATGGTGGGAGGAGTCATTTGGTGAGTTTTGGGTGAAATCCAATTGCTAGAACTATGCAATACACCAACCACTCCAATTTGGAACGAACTGTCTTCGAACTTGAATTGTCCAATTTCTTACCCCATTGGACTTCCGATCGAGCCCAAAACTTGGGCATCATCATAATATGGTGGGAGGAGTCATTTGGTGAGTTTTGAGTGAAATCCGATCGCTAGAACTGCGGAATACACTGACCAGTCCTATAAGGAACGAACTGCCTTTGAACCTGAATTGTCCAATTTCTTACCGCTATTGATTTTCGATCGAGCCCAAAACTTTGTTCATCATCATAATATGGTGGTAGGAGTCATTTGGTGAGTTTTGAGTGAAATCCAATCGCTAGAACTACGGAATACACCAACCACACCTATAAGGAACGAACTGTCTTTGAACCTGAATTGTCCAATTTCTTACCGCTATTGATTTCCGATCGAGCCCAAAACTTGGCATCATCATAATATGGTGGAGGAGTCATTGGGGACTTTTGAGTGAAATCCAATCGCTAGAACTACGGAGTACACCAGCCACACCTCTAAGGAACGAACTGCCTTTGAACCTGAATTGTCTAATTTCTTACCCCTATTGATTTCCGATCGAGCCCAGAACTTGGGCGTCATAATAATATGGTGGGAGGAGTCATTTGTTACCGCTATTGATTTCCGATCGAGCCCAAAACTTTTTTCATCATCATAATATGGTGGGAGGAGTCATTTGGTGAGTTTTGAGTGAAATCCAATCGCTAGAAGTACGGAATACCCCAACCACTCCTATAAGGAACGAACTGCCTTTGAACCTGAATTGTCCAATTTCTTACCGCTATTGATTTCCGATCGAGCCCAAAACTTGGTCATCAAGATAATATGGTGGGAGGCATCATTTGGTGAGTTTTGAGTGAAATGCAATCGCTAGAACTACGGAATACACCAGCCAGTCCTATAAGGAACGAACTGCCTTTGAACCTGAATTGTCCAATTTTTTACCCCTATTGATTTCTGATGGAGCCCAAAACTTGGACATCATCATAGTATGGTGGGAGGAGTCATTTGGTGAGTTTTGGGTTAAATCCAACTGGTAGAACTATGCAATACACCAACCACTCCAATTCGGAACGAACTGTCTTCGAACTTGAATTGTCCAGTTTCTTAACCCATTGGACTTCTGATCGAGCCCAAAAGTTGGGCATCATCATAATATGGTGGGAGGAGTCATTTGGTGATTTTTGAGTGAAATCCGATCGCTAGAACTACGGAATACACCCACCAGTCCTATAAGGAGCGAACTGCCTTTGAACCAGAATTCTCCAATTCCTTACTTCTATTGATTTACGACCGAGCCCAAAACTTGGGCATCATCATAATATGGTGGGAGGAGTCATTTGGTGAGTTTTGAGTGAAATCCAATCGCAGAAACTACGGAATACACCAACCACTCGTATAAGGAGCGAACTGCCTTTGAACCTGAATTCTCCAATTCCTTACTTCTATTGATTTACGACCGAGCCCAAAACTTGGGCATCATCATAATATGGTGGGAGGAGTCATTTGGTGAATTTTGAGTGAAATCCAATCGCTAGAACTATGCAATACACCAACCACTCCAATTCGGAACGAACTGCCTTCGAACTTGAATTGTCCATTTCTTACCCCAATGGATTTCCGATCGAGCCCAAAACTTGGGCATCATCGTAATATGGTGGGAGGAGTCATTCGGTGAGTTTTGAGTGAAATCCAATCGCTCGAAATACGGAATACACCAACCACTCCAATAAGGAACGAATCGCCTTTGAACCTGAATTGTAAAATTTCTTACTCCAATTGATTTCCGATCGAGCCCAAAACTTGGGCAATCATAATATGGTCGGAGGAGTCATTTGGTGAGTTTTGAGTGAAATCCAATCGTTAGAACTACGGAATACACCAACCACTCCTATAAGGAACGAACTGCGTTTGAACTTGAATTGTCCAATTTCTTACCCCTATTGATTTCCGATCGAGCCCAAAACTTGGGCATCATCATAATATGTTGGGAGGAGTCATTTGGTGATTTTGAGTGAAATCCAATTGCTAGAACTACGGAATACACTAGCCACTCCCACAAGGAACGAACTGCCTTTGAACCTGAATTGTCCAATGTCTTACTCCGACTGATTTCCGATCGAGCCCAAAACTTGGGCATCACAATATATGGAGGGAGGAGTCATTTGGTGAGTTTTGAGTGAAATCCAATCGCTAGAACTACGGAATACACCAAGCACTCCTATAAGGAACGAACTGCCTTTGAAACTGAATTGACCAATTTCTTACCCCGATTGATTTCCGATCGAGCCCAAAACTTGGGCATCATCATAATATGGTGGGAGGAGTCATTTGGTGAGTTTTGAGTGAAATCCAATCGCTAGAACTACGGAATACACCAAGCACTCCTATAAGGAACGAACTGCCTTTGAACCTGAATTGTCCAATTTCTTACCCCTATTGATTTCCGATCGAGCCCAAAACTTGGGCATCATCATAATATGGTGGGAGGAGTCATTTGGCGAGTTTTAAGGGAAATCCAATCGCTAGAACTACGGAATACACCAACCACTCCTATAAGGAACGAACTGCCTTTGAACCTGAATTGTCCAATTTCTTACCGCTATTGATTTCCGATCGAGCCCAAAACTAGGGCATCATCATAATATGGTGGGAGGAGTCATTTGGCGAGTTTTGAGTGAAATCCAATCGCTAGAACTACGTAATACAACAGCCACTCCCATAAGGAACGAACTGCCTTTCAACCTGAATTGTCCAATTTCTTACTCCGATGATTCCGATCGAGCCCAAAACTTGGGCATCATCATAATATGGTGGGAGGAGTCATTTGGTGAGTTTTGAGTGAAATCCAATCGCTAGAACTACGGAATACACCAACCACTCCTATAAGGAACGAACTGCCTTTGAACCTGAATTGTCCAATTTCTTACCCGTATTGATTTCCGATCTAGCCCAAAAGTTGGGCATCATCATAATATGGTGGGAGGAGTCGTTTGTTGAGTTTTGAGTGAAATCCAATCGCTAGAACTACGGAATACACCAGCCACTCCTATAAGGAACGAACTGCCTTTGAACCTGAATTGTCCAATTTCTTACCCCTATTGATTTCCGATCGATCCCAAGACTTGGGCATCATCATAATATGGTGGGAGGAGTCATTTGGCGAGTTTTGAGTGAAATCTAATCGCTAGAACTATGGAATACACCAACCACTCTATAAGGATCGAACTCCCTTTGAACCTGAATTGTCCAATTTCTTACCCCTATTGATTTCCGATCGGGCCCAAAACTTAAGCATCATCATAAAATGGTGGGAGGAGTCATTTGGTGAGTTTTGAGTGAAATCCAATCGCTAGAACTACGGAATACACCAGCTACTCCTATAAGGAACGAACTGCCCTTGAACCTGAATTGTCCAATTTCTACCCCTATTGATTTCCGATCGATCCCAAGACTTGGGCATCATCATAATATGGTGGGAGGAGTCATTTGGAGTTTTGAGTGAAATCCAATCGCTAGAAACTACCGAATACACCAGCCACTCCCATATGAACGAACTGCCTTTGAACCTGAATTGCCCAATTTCTTACTCCGATTGATTTCCGATCGAGCCCAAAACTTGGGCATCATCATAATATGGTGGGAGGAGTCATTTGGTGAGTTTTGAGTGAAATCCAATCGCTAGAACTACGGAATACAACAGCCACTCCCATAAGGAACGAATTGCCTTTGAACCTTAATTGTCCAATTTCTTACTCCGATTGATTTCCGATCGAGCCCAAAACTTGGGCATCATCATAATATGGTGGGAGGAGTCATTTGGTGAGTTTTGAGTGAAATCCAATTGCTAGAACTATGGAATACACCAACCACTCCAATTCGGAAAGAACTGTCTACGAACTTGAATTGTCCAATTTCTTACCCCATTGGACTTCCGATGGAGCCCAAAACTTGGCATCTAATATGGTGGGAGGAGTCATTTGGTGAGTTTTGAGTGAAATCCGAACGCCAGAAGTATGAAATACACCGACCACTCCTATAAGGAACGAACTGCCTTTGAACCTGAATTGTCCAATTTCTTACCGCAATTTATTTCCGATCGAGCCCAAAACTTGGGCATCATCATAATATGGGGGGGGACTCATTTGGTGAGTTTTGAGTTAAATCCAATCGCTAGAACTACGGAATACACCAGCCACTCCTATAAGGAACGAACTGCCTTTTGAACCTGAATTGTCCAATTTCTTACCCCTATTGATTTCCGATCGAGCCCAAAAGTTGGCATTATCATAATATGGTGGGAAGAATCATTTGGTGAGTTTTGAGTGAAATCCAATCGCTAGAACTACGGAATACATCAACCACGCCTATAAGGAACGAACTCCCTTTGAACCTGAATTGTCCAATTTCTCACCCCTATTGATTTCCGATCGATACCAAAACTTGGCCATCATCATAATATGGTGGGGGAGTCATTTGGTGGGTTTTGAGTGAAATCCAATCGCTAGAACTATGAAATACACCAGCCACTCCTATAAGGAACGAACTGCATTTGAACCTGAATTGTCGAATTTCTTACCCCTATTGATTTCTGATCGAGCCCAAACCTTGGGCATCAACATAATATGGTGGGAGGAGTCATATGGTGATTTTTGGGTGAAATCCAATTGCTAGAACTATGCAATACACCAAACACTCCAATTCGAAACGAACTGTCTTCGAACTTGAATTGTCCAATTTCTTACCCCATTGGACTTCCGATCGAGCCCAAAACTTGGGCATCATCCTAATATGGTGGGAGGAGTCATTTGGAAAGTTTTGAGTCAATCCAATCGCTAGAACTACGGAATACACCAACCACTCCTATAAGGAACGAACAGCCTCTGAACTTGAATTGTCCAATTCCTTACCCCTATGGATTTCCGATCGAGCCCAAAACTTGGGCACCATCATAATATGGTGGGAGGAGTCATTTGGTGAGTTTTGAGAGAAATCCAATCGCTACAACAACCACTCCTATAATGAACGAACTGCTTTTGAACCTGAATTGTCCAATTTCTAACCCCTATTGATTTCCGATCGAACCCAAAACTGGGGCTCATCATAATATGGTGGGACGAGTCATTTGGTGAGTTTTGAGTGAAATCCAACCGCTAGAACGACGGAATACACCAACCACTCCAATTCGTAACGAACCATCTTCGAACTTGAATTGTCCAATTTCCTACACCTACGGATTTCCGATCGAGCCCAAAACGTGGGCATCCATCATATGGTGGGAGGAGTCATTTGGTGAGTTTTAAGAGAATTCCAATCGCTAGAACTAAGCAATACACCAACCACTCCAATTCGGAACGAACTGCCATCAAACTTGAATTGTCCTATGGATTTTTGATCGAGCCCAAAACTCGGGCATCATCATAATTTGGTGGGAGGAGTCATTTGGTGAGTTTGAGGGAAATCCAATCGCTAGAAGTACGGAATACACCAACCACTCCTATAAGGAACGAACTGCCTTCGAACCTGAATTGTCCAATTTCTTACCCCCTATTGATTTCTGATCGAGCCCAAACTTGGGCATCATCATAATATGGTGGGAGGAGTCATTTGGTGAGTTTTGACGGAAATCCAATCGCTAGAACTATGCTATACACCAACCACTCCAATTCGGAACGAACTGCCTTCAAACTTGAATTGTCCAATTTCTTACTCCTATGCATTTCTGATCGAGCCCAAAACTTGGGCATCACTAATATGGTGGGAGGAGTCATTTGGTGAGTTTTGAGTGAAATCCAATCGCTAGAACTACGAAATCCAATCGCCCCAATTCGGAACGAACTGCCTTTGAACTTGAATTGCCTAATTTCTTACACCTATGGATTTCCGATCGAGCCCAAAACTTGGGCATCGTCATAATATGGTGGGAGGAGTCATTTGTTGAGTTTTGAGTGAAATCCGATCGCTAGAACTACGTAATACACCAACCACTCCTATAAGGAACGAACTGCCTTTGAACCTGAATTGTCCACTTTCATACCCCTATTGATTTTCGATCGAGCCCACAACTTGGGTATCATCATAATATGGCGGAAGGAGTCATTTGGAGAGTTTTGAGTGAAATCCAATCGCTAGAACTATGCAAAACACCAACCACTTCAATTCGGAACGAACTGCCTTTGAACTTGAATTGTCCAATTTCTTATACCTATGGATTTCCGATCGAGCCCAAAACTTGGGCATCATCATAATATGGTGGGAGTAGTCATTTGGTGAGTTTTAGTGAAATTTAATCGCTTAGACCTACGCAATACACCAACCACTCCAATTCGGAACGAACTTCCTTTGAACTTGAATTGTCCAATTTCTTACACCAATGGATTTCCGATCGAGCCCAAAACTTGGGCATCGTCATAATATGGTGGGAGGAGTCATTTGTTGAGTTTTGAGTGAAATCCAATCGCTAGAACTACAGAATACACCAACCGCTACTATAAGGAACCCACTGCATTTGAACCTGAATGTCCAATTTCTAACCCCTATTGATTTCCGATCGAACCTAAAACTTGGGCATCGTCATAATATGGAGGGTGGAGTCATTTGGTGAGTTCTGGGTCAAATCCATTCGCTAGAACTACAGAATACACCAACCACTCCTATAAGGAACGAACTGCCTTTGAACCTGAATTGTTCAATTTCTTACCCATACTGATTTTGGATCGAGCCCAAAACTGGAGCATCATAATAATATGGTGGGAGGAGTAATTTGGTGAGTTTTGAGTGAAATCCGATCGCTAGAACTACGGAATACACCAACCACTCCTCTAAGGAACGAACTGCCTTCGCTCCGGAATTGTCCAATTTCTTACCCCTATTCATTTCCGATCGAGCCCAAAACTCGGGCATCACCATAATATGGTGGGAGGAGTCATTTGTTGAGTTTTGAGTGAAATCCAATCGCTAGAACTACGGAATACACCAACCGCTACATAAGGAACGCACTGCATTTGAACCTGAATTGTCCAATTTCTAACCCCTATTGATTTCCGATCGAACCTAAAACTTGGCATCGTCATAATATGGTGGGTGGAGTCATTTGGTGAGTTCTGGGTGAAATCCATTCGCTAGAACTACAGAATACACCAACCACTCCTATAAGGAACGAACTGCCTTCGAACCTGAATTGTCCAATTTCTTACCCCTATTGATTTCTGATCGAGCCCAAAACTTGGGCATCATCATAATATGGTGGGGGGACTCATTTGGTGAGTTTTGAGTTAAATCCAATCGCTAGAAGTACGGAATACACCACCAGCCACTCCTATAAGGAACGAACTGCCTTTTGAACCTGAATTGTCCAATTTCTTACCCCTATTGATTTCTGATCGAGCCCAAAACTTGGGCATCATCATAATATGGTGGGTGGAGTCATTTGAGTTTTGAGTGAAATCCAATCGCTAGAACTATGAAATCCAATCGCCCCAATTCGGAACGAACTGCCTTTGAACTTGAATTGCATAATTTCTTACACCTATGGATTTCCGATCGAGCCCAAAACTTGGGCGTCATCATAATATCGTGGGAGGAGTCATTTGGTGTGTTTTGAATGAAATCCAATTGCTAGAACTATGCAATACACCAACCACTCCAATTTGGGACGAACTGCCTTTGAACTTGAATTGTCCAATTTCTTACCCCTATTGATTTCCGATCGAGCCCAAAACTTGGGCATCATCATAATATGGTGGGAGGAGTCATTTGGTGAGTTTTGAGTGAAATCCAATCGCTAGAACTACGAAATCCAATCGCCCCAATTCGGAACGAACTGCCTTTGAACTTGAATTGCCTAATTTCTTACACCTATGGATTTCCGATCGAGCCCAAAACTTGGGCGTCATCATAATATCGTGGGAGGAGTCATTTGGTGTGTTTTGAATGAAATCCAATTGCTAGTACTATGCAATACACCAACCACTCCAATTTGGGACGAACTGCCTTGGAACTTGAATTGTCCAATTTCTTACACCTATGGACTTCCGATCGAGCCCTAAACTTGCGCATCATCATAATACGGTGGGAGGAATCATTTGGTGAGTTTTGAGTAAAATCCAATCGCTAGAACTACGGAATACGCCAAACACTCCTATAAGGAATGAACTGCCTTTGAACCTGAATTGTCTAATTTCTTACCCCTATTGATTTCCGATCGAGCCCAAAACTTGGGCAACATCATAATATGGTGGGAGGAGTCATTGGTGAGTTTTGAGTGAAATCCAATCGCTAGAACTAAGCAATACACCAACCACCCCAATTCGGAACGAACTGCCTTTTAACATGAATTGTCCACTTTCTGACACTTATGGATTTGGATCTACCCCAAAACTTGGGCATTGTCAAAATATAGTGGGAGGAGTAATTGGTGAGTTTTGACTGAAATCCAATGGTGAGAACTCTGCAATACACCAACGACTCCAATTCGGAACAAACTGCATTTGAAATTGAATTGTCCAATTACACCTATGGATTTCCGATCGAGTCCAAAACTTGGGCATCATCATAATATGGTGGGAGGAGTCGTTTGGTGAGTTTTGAGAGAAATCCAGTCGCTAGAACAATGGAATACACCAACCACTCCTATAAGGAACGAACTGCCTTTGAACCATATTTGTCCAATTTCCCCCTATTGATTTCCGATCGAGCCCAAAACTTGGGCATCATCATAATATGGTGGGCGGAGTCATTTGGAGAGTTTTGAGTGAATTCCAATCGCTAGACCTACGCAATACACCAACCACCCCAATTCAGAACGAACTGCCTTTGAACTTGAATTGTCCAATTTCTCTGACACCTATGGATTTCCGATCGAGGCCAAAACTTGGGCACTGTCAAAATATTGTGGGGGAGTCATTTGGTGAGTTTTGACTGAAATCCAATTGCTAGAACTATGCAATACGCCAACGACTCAAATTCGGAACGAACTGCCTTTGAAATTGAATTGTCCAATTTCTTTCACCTATGGATTTCCGATCGCGTCCAAACCTTTGGCATCATCATAATTTGGTGGGGAGTCATTTGGTGAGTTTTGAGTGAAATCCTATCGCTAGAACTACGGAATACCCCAACCACCCCAATTCGGAACGAACTGCCTTTTGACTTGAATTGTCCAACTTCTTACACCTATGGATTTCCGGTCGAGCCCAAAACTTGGGCATCATCATAATACGGTGGGAGGAGTCATTTGGTGAGTTTTGAGTGAAATCCAATCGCTAAAACTATGGATTACAACAACCACTCCTATAAGGAACGAATTGCCTTTGAACCTGAATTGTCCAATTTCTTACCCCTATTGAATCCCGATCAAGCCAGAAACTTGGGCATCATGACAATATGGTGGGAGGAGTCATTTGGTGACTTTTGACCGAAATCCAATCGCTAGAACTGTGCAATACACTAACCACTCCTATAAGGAACGAACTACCTTTGAACCTGAATTGTCTAATTTCTTACCCCCATTGATTTCCGATCGAGCCCAAAACTTGGACATCATCATAATATGGTGGGAGGAGTCATTTAGTGAGTTTTGAGTGAAATCCAATCGCAAGAACTATGGAAAACACCAACCACTCCTATAAGGAACGAACTGCCTTTGAACCTGAATTGTCCAATTTCTTACCCTTACTGATTTCCGATCGGGCCGAAAAGTTGGGCATCATCATAATATGGTGGGGGAGTCATTTGGGGAGTTTTGAGCGAAATCCAATCGCTAGAACTACGGAATACACAAACGACTCCTATAAGGTAACTGCCTTTGAACTTGAATTGTCCAATTTCTTACCCCTATTGATTTCAGATCGAGCCCAAAACTTTGGCATCAACATAATATGGTGGGAGGAGTCATTTGGTGAGTTTTGAGTCAAATCCAATCGCTACAACTGTTGAATACACCAACCACTCCAATTCGGAACAAACTGCCATTGAACGTGAATTGTCCAATTTCTTACACCTATGGATTTCCAATCGAGCCCAAAACTTGGGCATCATCATGATATGGTGGGAGGATTCATTTGGTGAGTTTTGAGTGAAATCCAATCGCTAGAACTACAGAATACACCAACCACTCCTATAATAAACGAACTTCCTCGACCCTTAATTATCCAATTTCTTACCCCTATTGATTTCCGATGGAGCCCGAAACGTGGGCGTCATCAAAATATGGTGGGAGGAGTCATTTGCTGAGTTTTGAGTGAAACCCAATTTCTAGAACTGTGCAATACACCAACCACTTCAATTCGGAACGAACTGCCTCTGAACTTGAATTGTCCAATTTCTTACACCTATGGATTCCGATCGAGCCCAAAACTTGGGCATCATCATAATATGTGGGAGGAGTCATTTGGTGAGTTTTGAGTGAAATCCAATCGCTAGAACTACGGAATACACCAACCACTCCTATAAGGAACGAACTGCCTTTGAACCAGAATTGTCCAATTTCTTACCTCTATTGATTTCCGATCGAGCCAAAACTTGGGCATCATCATAATATGGTGGGAGGAGTCATTTGGTGAGTTTTGAGTGAAATCCAATCGCTAGAACTACGGAATACACCAACCACTCCTATAAGGAACAAACTACCTTTGAACCTGAATTGTCCAATTTCTTACCCCTATTGAATCCCGATCAAGCCAGAAACTTGGGCATCATCGCAATATGGTGGGAGGAGTCATTTGGTGTGTTTTGACTGAAATCCAATCGCTAGAACTGTGCAATACACTAACCACACCTATAAGGAACGAACTGCCTTTGAACCTGAATTGTCCAATTTCTTACCCCTATTGATTTCCGATCGAGCCCAAAACTTGGAATCATCATAATATGGTGGGAGGAGTCATTTAGTGAGTTTTGAGTGAAATCCAATCGCTAGAACTATGGAAAACACCAACCACTCCTATAAGGAACGAACTGCCTTTGAACCTGAATTGTCCAATTTCTTACCCTTATGATTTCCGATCGGGCCGAAAACTAGGGCATCATCATAATATGGTGGGAGGAGTCATTTGGGTAGTTTTGAGTGAAATCCAATCGCTAGAACTATGCAATACACCAACCACTCCAATACGGAACGAACTTCCTTTGAACTTGAATTGTCCAATTGCTTACACCTATGGATTTCCGATCGAGCCCAAAATTGGGCATCATCATAATATGGTGGGAGGAGTCTTTGGTGAGTTTTGAGTGAAATCCGATCGCCAGAACTACAGAATATGACATGTTCATAATTTCACACATTTGCATGCCTTCTTTACTTAGTGATTTCGTTTAGTTTCTCTTTATTTTGAGTCACTTACCTATGTTTGTGTGTTTTGTAGGTTAAGACATCAAGAGATCACATTTGACACAATCCATGCATATTAAGGGCTGATTGGCACAAGAGGAATATAAACTTAAAGACAGACCCAATTTGGGCCACACTCTCCTTGTCAGTCCAGCTTCGTAGGTCATCTTGCAAGCCTCATTTCAGCAACTTACACAACTCAAATGAGGAGATGTCCTTCATAGAAGTTGTTCAGATTGGTGTCTAGTATAACATATCCAAAATGCAGCCCAAATGAACATATCTGGAGTCCTTAACTCGTCAAACACTGAACCATGCACATATCTGGAGTCCTTAACTCGTCAAACACTGAACCATGCTTAGGAGGATTTTAATATGCAGCTGTCAGCTAATAAGCCTTGTGTTCCACACCTCCTTTGAGCCTTGTGCCTCAACTGAGCTGTACCTGACTTTAGACAAAATGTTGAGCAAATTAGGGAGGCATTTCAGCATTGGAAGTCTCAAGGAGCAAAACAAGGCATGCTTAATTATGGGGAAACATGTTTGCACAAATCAAGGAACAGTTTCCAGGATTTCTGGTGGGCTGTCTACACCAGCTTAGGGGAGGACGAATTGGCAGTCTATAAATAGAGAGTTGCAGCTCATTCACAAGAAAAAAAAAAAAAAGAGAGTTAGACACATACATCCACTTCATCCATTACTCCACAAAGAGAGAAGAGAGCTAGCTGCAAAGGAGGGAGAGCTTGGAGCTGTCCTGAGAACTACCTTGCTGCCACCAACTAGTTCTTCTATTCTCTTATTCTATCTATGTATTTCTTATTTTCTGTATTCATAGTTATGTTTAACTAATCCATTTAGTTAGGGCTTAGGATGAAGCCCTAGTCATGAATATTCAATGTTATGGATGATTTCATAGTTAATTGATTTCCTTGCTTCATTGCCAAGTTGTTAATCTCTAGCTTATTATGTGCTTGATGTATGTTTTCTTGGAGTAGCTAACTAGGATTTTATGCATCTAGCACAGGTTGGGAAGGGGTTTAGATTCACCAATTCTACTCTCCTTTCACAAGCAACACATGAATGGCCTAAGAATCATTCAAGGGATTAATAACCATAGGTTGACTAGGACAGATACCATGTTCTAGGACTTGTGTGATTATCATATTCTCAAGGAACTTAATGACTCTTGTATGCTTTATTCTAAGTAGATACCATGCTTAGGTTGCATATTAGAGATCACGTGTTGTGTAGATACCATGCACAATCACATGCCTTAGGAGAATCATGCATCCTGCACCTATATACCATAGGCTTGTATGCGATAATCTATTGTTGATGAGCTGGAGTCAATTTCTATGCATTCATAACTTGGACAGGAACACTAGTGGTAGATTCCAAGGCTCTAACACTTCTCAATCATTGTTTCACAACTTGTTGATTGCTGCCATTGTTACTGTCCAGCACTTCCATTTCATTTATCTTGTTTTCGTTTCAACAACAAAACCCCCCATTTCGAGTGCGTGTGTGGTGCTAGGATTCTATCCCAGACCTTGCCATTTGTTAGTTTGTTTGTTTCTTTGTTTTGTTTTCTTTTCCAGCATTCTAGTAGTTTAACTTGTAACCACGTTACCATTCTCCGTGGGATCGACCTCGTATTTACATAAGCTATACTATAATTGGTTCGTGCACTTGCGAGAATTGAAGTTGCTATTTTTAATAACTCATTCTAGTTGTTAGGAATAGGCTCAACAGAATACACCAACCACTCCTATAAGGAACGAACTACCTTTAAATGAATTGTCCAATTTCATACACCTATGGATTTCCGATCGAGCCCAAAACTTGGGCATCATCTTAATATGGTGGGAGGAGTCATTTGATGAGTTTTGAGGGAAATCCAATCGCTACAAATATGCAATACACCAACCACTCCAATTCGGAACGAATTGCCTTGAACTTGAATTTTCCAATTTCTTACACCAATGGATTTCCGATCGAGCCCAAAACCTGGGCATCATCATAATATGGTGGGAGGAGTCATTTGATGAGTTTGAGTGAAATCCAATCGCTAGAACTACGGAATACACCAACCACTCCTATAAGGAACGAACTGCCTCTGAACTGAATTGTCCAATTTCTTACCCCTATTGATTTCCGATCGACCCCAAAACTTGGGCATCATCATAATATGGTTGGGAGGAGTCATTGGTGAGTTTTGATTGAAATCCAATTGCCAGAACTATGCAATACACCAACCACTCCAATTTGGAACGAACTGCCTTTGAACTGAATTGTACAATTTCTTACCTATGGATTTCCGATCGACCCCATAACTTGGGCATCATCATAATATGGTGGGAGGAGTCCTTTGGGGAGTTTTGAGTGAAATCCAATAGCTTGAACTATGCAACCCAACCACTCCAATTCGGAACGAACTACCTTTGAACTTGAATTGTCCAATTTCTTACACCTATTTATTTTCGATCGAGCCCAAAACTTGGGCATCATCGTAGTATGGTGGGAGGAGTCATTTGGTGAGTTTTGAGTGAAATCCAATCGCTAGAACTACGGAATACACCAAACACTCCTATAAGGAACGAACTGCCTTTGAACCTGAATTGTCCAATTCTAATCCCTATTGATTTCAGATCGAGCCCAAAACTTGGGAACCATCGTAATATGGTGGGAGGAATCATTGGGGAGTTTTCAGTTAAATCAAATCGCTAGAACTAAGCAACACAACAACCACTCCAATTCGAAACGAACTTCCTTTGAAGTTGAATTGTCCAATTTCTTACACCTATGGATTTCCGATCGAGCCCAAAACTTGGGCACATCATAATTTGGTGGGAGGTGTCATTGGTGTGTTTTGAGTGAAATCCAGTCGCTAGAACTACGGAATACACCAAACACTCCTATAGGGAACGAACTGCCTTTGAAACTGAATTGTCCAATTTCTAACCCCTACTGATTTCCAATCGAGCCCAAAACTTGGGCACCCCCATAATATGGTGGGAGGAGTCATTTGGTGGGTATGATGGATATCCAATTGCTAGAACTATCCAATACACCAACCACTCCAATTCGGAACGAATTGCCTTTGAACTTGAATGTCCAATTTCTTACACCGATGGATTTCCGATCGAGCCCACAACTTGAGCATCATCATAATATGGTGGGAGGAGTCATTGGGGAGTTTGAGTGAAATCCAATCGCTAGAACTATGCCATACACCAACCACTCCAATTCGGAACGAACTGCCTTCGAACTTGAATTGTCCAATTTCTTACACCTATGGATTTCCGATCGACCCCAATACTTGGGCATCATCATAATATGGTGGGAGGAGTCATTTGGTGAGTTTTGAGTGAAATCAATCGCAAGAACTATGCAATACACCAACCACTCAATAAGGAACGAACTGCCTTCGGACCTGAATTGTCCAATTTCCAACCTCTATTGATTTCCGATCCAGCCCAAAACTTGGGCATCATCATAATATGGTGGGAGGAATCATTTGGGGAGTTTTGAGTGAAATCCAATCGCTAGAACTACGGAATACACCAGCCACTCCTATATGGAACGAACTGCCCTCGAACTTGAATTTTCCAATTTCTAACCCCTTTTGCTTTCCGATCGAGCCCAACACTTGGGCATCATC